>PYDT01002584.1:56224-199766 GCA_004837865.1 Musa balbisiana
CGGAAAGTCCATTGCATTTTTTAGTGAAAAGCTGAATGATACAAGAAAGAAATACTCTACTTATGATAAGGAGTTTTATGCCATTTATCGAGCTTTGTCTCATTGGAGTCAATATCTTCTTGCCAAGCCATTTGTTCTATACTCTGATCATGAGGCATTAAAGTTCATTAATCACCAACACAAACTAAACAAGAGGCATGCAGCTTGGGTGGAGTTTTTACAATCTTACAACTTTACAATCAAGCACAAATCTGGTGTTCAAAATGTAGTTGCTGACGCATTAAGCAGAAAACATTCTTTATTATCAGCAATGGAAGTCAAAGTGGTTGGATTTGAAACATTCAAAGATCTCTATGAGAATGATGTGGATTTCGGCTCAATATGGCAGAATTGTAAATCAGGTTCCTTTCAACAATTTTTTTATCTTTGATGGTTTTCTTTTTGAGCTAATGCTTTGTGTGTTCCATCTTGTTCTTTGAGACAAGTAATTCTAGTTGAAGCTCATGGTGGTGTTTTGGGAGGACATTTCGGTAGAGACAAGACTCTAGCTCTTGTTCAATCAAATTTCTACTGGCCTAAAATGTTCAGAGATGTGGATAGACATGTGAAGCGATGCCGATTATGTCATTTGGCAAAAACAAGAAGTCAAAATTCTGGTTTGTACACTCCATTGCCAATGCCAAATGCTCCATGGGAGGATGTGAGTCTTGATTTCGTTTTGGGACTGCAAGAACTCAAAGGAACAAGGATTCTATCATGGTTGTTGTTGACAGATTTTCAAAAATGTCTCACTTTGTTCCATGCAATAAATCAAATGATGCATCGTATATTGCTGATTTATATTTTAAGGAGATTGTTAAATTGCATGGTATTCCAAGAACTATGATTTCTGATCGAGATTCAAAATTTGTAAGTCATTTTTGGAGAACTCTTTGGAGGAAGCTGGGTACTTCTTTGAATTTCAGCAGCTCGCATCATCCACAAACCGATGGGCAAACTGAGGTAACAAACAGAAGCTTGGGAAATTTGCTTAGAAGTTATGTTGGCAAGAATATTAAGCAATGGGACCTCATTCTTCCACAAATTGAATTTGCCTATAATCGTTCTATGCATCATAGTATTGGTAAGAGTCCTTTTGAGGTAGTTTATGGTGCTAATCCAGCTGGTCCTTTAGACTTAATCCCTCATTCTACAATAAAGCAATTTAGTGGAGATGCTGATGAAAGAGCTAAGCAGATAAAGAAGCTGCATGAGGGTGTGAAAGCAACCATTGAAAAGCAAAATGAGAGATACATGCAAGCTGCCAACAAACACAGAAAACATGTGGAGTTTAATGCAGGTGATTTGGTCTGGATTCATCTAAGGAAGGAGAGGTTTCCGCCGGGCAAATTTGGAAAACTGAAACCAAAGGCTGATGGTCCATTCAAGGTGCTTAAGAGAATTGGCAAAAATGCTTATGAGATTGAGCTACCTAAAGATTACGGAGTATCCCAACATTTAATGTAGCTGATTTAAGTCCTTTTCATGATCTTATTGATGAAACAAACAAGGACTTGAGGACATGTCTTTTTCAACCAGGGGAGATTGACACAGGAGTGTCTAATTTGCTACAATCTGTTCATATGGACGATGCTGATAATATGATTTTTTTAGCCAACAATATTACCCCATAATCTTCAACTCAGTCAACTCAGATAAGACAACTCATCAGCATATTCCCTGCACAAAAGTAAAGCTGTCTCATAGTGCTTTTCTTCATGGCTAAGGAATACATTAAAGGAGGTGGTTGGCAGCTGTGAAGGACTTAATTTCGATTAAAGGAGGTGGTTGGCAGCTGTAAAGGACTTAATTTCGAAATTCCCTATGCATGAAGGGTTGTTTCATGCACTAGTATTTATTTTCATGTTTAGGGCTTTGAAAGGGTTTTTAGAAAACTGAGAATATTGGAGAAGCTCTCTTGAAGTGCTCTTTTGAACTCTGTATCTCTTGGATGCATCCTTGAGTGGTGAGTCTTTTGCTTTCAGTTCTGTATCCTTGTTTATTGTCATTAGGGTGGTGATCTTTCTGTATCCCTTTTGATTTTAAACTGGGTGGTGAGCTATTTTTCATTTTATCAAAGTTTTATCAAGAATTCATTCCTTGTCTCCTGTGACATCTTCGATCTGAACAACTGTTCTATCGGTTTTCTTTCGAAATTCATTCTGCATTTTTATCCTCCCTGGTATCAACTAACCCCCACTGATCCGGATCTCCTAGCAACCAAACGGAACTACCCTTCTCTCATTCTTGAACTCATTGTTTGAAGTCTGCTTTAGTTGTGTTTGCGCCTCCTTATTCTTCCACTAATGCCTGTTAGCCTGCCCCGGCTTACCTTAATTCTGGAGTTACTGACCTACTTATGAGCTTCTAGCTGCGGCGGTAATCTCAACCGAATATGTATTACTGATCTAAAGTCTTGACCCACAACCCCAAACTACCGGTCTCGCTTTACTGCCTATGAGTATTTATGTACTCGCTTTGATTCTAGGACTACAACTTCCGAGGCTTACTACCTTTGCTTTCAAACTAAAAACCCCAAGAAGACTTTCTCTTATTATATGGAATTGAGCGAGAGATCCATAGCACCGGACGCCCATCTATCTACTTATACTAGAATAAAACAAGTAATAGAAAGGCGGATACTACAGCTCATAAGCGTTAACCTTTGAACTCAGACTCATACTCGAACCAAGGGATTCCACCTAATACTAATAGAATCCGCTACTGACCTACTCACTATAGAGCGAAACCACGCATCTTAGACCTTGTCCCCTGGCTTTGAGTCTCCTGTTGCTCTATCCCACTCCCCAACTAGTGCTTCTAGGAATGCTGCTGCTACTTATTAGGATGAAACACTGCCCGATAGACAACTACCACTATAGGAGTTTTACACCTCTTAGATTTTCACTTACAACTATAGGAATGAGAACTACAGCTTCTAGTACGAGAACTTGGAAATAGGAGTTAGCCTTACCACTAGAAAAATACTCAAATAGTCACAATAAGGCTCGAACTTATACTAGCAAGGCGGAAACACAGCCCACGGAGATTGGATGACTATCTAATGCCTACGAAGCTTACTTGACTGGCTCACTCTTTTGCGACTTACTATTAGACTGTGATCTTTGCTCTTAGCCTCCTGTATTCAATTATTACGCAATATTATTAGCCGGAAATTCCTTTATATAATTTTGATGGCATAAAATTCATTAGAAGATCGATTGGGTGCACTCAATGATCTATTTCCTATAAACCCCAATGAATGATGCTATAGTTCATTCAACACTAATCCATTTGTTGGTTAAGCAAGAATATCGCGAATAAAGGTACCAGAGACAAGTCACTCAAAGACAACTGAAATAAGAAAAAACCAGAAATACATTATTTGCTGTTATGCCCAAGTCCTGTCTCTGTGTTACGCATCAGTGACACTACCATAAGAATCAAGTCAATACCATCGGGCATCCACATCTGTATTTGCCGTATCCAGGCCTTTCTCTCTTTAACGGAACTCTGCCTCGTAGTTTAGGGTATCAAGTCTTACCTTTTGACTTGGATTCTTTACTTGAAGCTTTGGCCCGACACTGCTTCCTGGTATTCTCTCTACCTCAGCTTCTAGTCTGTCCCCCTTGAAGTTAGTCCTACTATCTCTCATTGCGGGGTGCAGTTGTGCATTCTACTATTATGATAAGAGAATAGAGAAGTTAGAAACCCAACTCTACTAACCGTGGGGAAGAATCCAGAATTTACATAACCTAAAGCATGGAATGAAAGCTACTAGTGATGGAGTGAAAGAGGTGAACTTCAGAATCCAAGTGGGGGTCGACAGCTTTGATTGAGGTGGGTAAAAGGTCACATAGTAGTCGATTTCTTATTAGCCCCAGTGCCAATATCTTTTTTTGATAATTAAAAAGTAAATTGATTTTGTGTAAAGTTTCTACAAATAGCTTTGTCTATACCAGTTATAGACGAAGCTAGATAACTCGTAGAGTACTCATGCGGTAGTTATGACTACACATGCTGTAGACTATAACTCTTAACTGTGGCCAACAAATAAAATATAAAGTCCAGATATGCCAAGTGCCAATATCATATGCCCTAGAGTGCAATCTTGTAGTTAGTAGACGAAGTGCTAGTTCCGAGTGCAAATCTATATATTCCAAGTTCCATTCCATTGGGGAGTAGGTAACCCTGTGACGTTCTTTTTGGATTCTCTTCTTTGTATGAGTTGTTGTCTTATGGGAGTAGGTAACCCATATTCTAATAATACTCAAAGGAATACTGAATATACTATATCATATCCGGAGTAATGAGAAATATACAAATAAGCCTGAGACGAGGCAGTGTGTTCCAAAAAGAAAACACACAAGTAGGTAGTGTTCAAGAAAGAAAACACACAAGTAGTTTATTGGTTGTCGAACTTAACTGTAGGAAAGAACTCAAATACTCATTCGAAGGTAGCTCTTTATTCCTATTGTCTTCGCGTGCTGTCTTCGGTGGTAGTGTAGTTATCTCGCCAGTAGCCAACTGACTTCATTAGTCAACAAGACAAGACGGACTTCTCAATCCGGTAGCCAAGCCCTTTTAACACCCATTCTACTCTATTGGTTCCACGTTTTCATGCTATTATTATTTCATGGAGCAAGCGCAGTCTTAGCTTCCTATCTGATGTATTAGAGTAGGCCCGCTCTTCTGCTTTTTGTTATTCTAAATAAAAGAGTGAACCTCCCTTGCCTTGACGCAAGCAATCAAATATTGTAAGGTGGGTGGACTGCGTCTCAGAATGATAGTGGACTTATGGGTATATGAATGAGAAATGTGATAGAACCCTTTCAGATTCTAAGCTTGGGGTTGATCTCTTTAGGGGATCGGCCTCCTGGAACTCTATAGGGGTTCCTTCCTCCAAGTTGCTGCTCAAAGGCTGCAGAAAAGATTCATCTATTGCTTATCAAAAGAGGATGAATACATGACTATTTATAGGGTGTCTAAACCCTAACTCCTAATAGGACTCCTACTCAAGACTCTTACTCAATTAAGACTTCTACTCAAGACTCCTAATAGGACTCCTACTCAAGACTCTTATTCCTTTACAACTCCTAATTCTTCTTTAAGAAATAACCTTCAAACCCTAGCCGGCCTCTTCACCTCTTTAATAAGGGTCGGCTTAGGTAGGTTTTACATGATTGCCCCTATCAATTAGGACTCTCCTAGCTAGAGTCCTAACAGACCCGCCCTCTTCAAATCAGCCTTGTCCTCGAGGCTGACGATTCATGAATTTTGGGAATTTGATCTTCAAGTTGTCATAGTTCTCCCAAGTGGTATCTTTTGTTGGTAGGTTCACCCACTGTTTTAGCACTTCAGTAGTGGGTCGTCGTCGTTGAGTCACGATCCGTTGATCAATAATGACACTTGGCTGGGTCTGGAGTTCTCCTTGAGTAGTCATATTTGGTGGGTGGCTTTGGGCTGTCTCCAAGCACCTATTTATAACTTTCGTCTCGCTGTCAATTTGTGGGTGATATTGCATACTCCTTTTCAATTTAGTACCCTGCATATGGAATAACTTTGTCCAAAATCTGCTCGTGAAGATGCAAGTAGAATTTGTCATAAGCACAATGCGTCCTTTGTAGTGTAATTCTTTTGAGTCCCAATTGTAATGAGCCACGGAGCTTGATGCTTCTTCCAATTTTTTTATGATCTTACTGGTCTCTAGATCATCCTGCCATTCCATCTTAATATCCTCAAGGAAGTCACTGGTTGGAAGTAAAACGACCAAAAATTCAGCTTGCTCGGGTAGTTGTGAAAGCACATCTGCAACAACATTCTCTTTCCCCTTTTTGTAAGTTATTTCATAATCAAATCTAAGAAGTTTTGTTACCCATTTTTGCTGCTCAGGGGATAATATCTTTTGCTCCAAAAAGTACTTGAGGCTTTTATGGTCAGTTTTAATTTGAAATCGTCGACCGATCAAGTAGAGTCTCCACCTTGTTGCTGCGCGCATAATGGCGAGCATCTCCTTATCATATGTTGACATATTTTGATAGGAGGGAGATAATGCCTTGCTAGTGTGTGCGAGTGGTCGACCAACTTGAATGAGAATGGTTCCAATTCTGACACCAGATGCATTAACCTCAATAATGAAGGGTCGGTTGAAATCTAGTAGTGCTAGCACCGGCGTCGTCGTCATGGCTGCCATAAGTTTGTCGAAGGCAGCGGAGGCTTTGTCCATACATTGGAAGATATCTTTTTTCAGTAAGGGAATAAGTGGTGCACTGATCTTTCCATAGTTTTTCATGAACTTGCGATTGTAGTCTATTAAACTGAGAAAGCCACGTAGCAATTTTATGTTCCTCGAGGTCAGCCAGTTTTGCATTGCTCTAATTTTAGAGGGGTCCACTATCACATGTTCCTCTGATATGATATGCCCAAGATATTCCACCTTCTGGTGACGAAAGCAAAAATTCGTAGTGGCCGTTGTGTCTTCAAAAGGCGGTTTTCGGTATATCTTCTTTGCACACTCATATTTGATGATACCCGGATCGAAGGTCCAGCTTTGTGAAGACTTGTGCTCTCTTTCATCTAGTAATTCATCTGCTATTGGAATAGGGTATTTGTCCTTGATGGTTATGCCATTGAGGGCTCGGTAATCAATACACATTCGCCATGTTTCATCCTTCTTTCGTATAAAGAGCACTAGTAAAAAGTAGGGGCTGCAACTTGGCCAAATAACTCCTGTTTCGGGCATCTCTTTTACAATCCTTTCTATATCATCCTTCTGTAGATATGAATGTTGATATAGCCAAGTATTTGCAGGAGGTTTGCCCAGAAGAATCGATATACAATGATCATGCCGACGGGCAAGAGGTAGGTTGCGCGGTTCGTCAAATATATCTGAAAATTCAGCAAGCAAAGGAAGTAGGTTTGGATCTTCAAATTCTATTGGCTCTCCCTTAGTTTGCTGCTTAAGTTGTACCAAAAAGCCGCTGCATGCTTTATGCAAAACATTCTCCATTTATTGTGTGCAAATCGTCATTACGTCGCCCCCACGTTTCCCGTGTAGAATCACCTGTTTCTCTTTACTGTAAAATCTCAAAATTAGTTTCATAAAATTCCAGAAAACATTACCTAATGTTGTCAACCATTCAATAGCCTCATGATCATCAAGAGGGAGGAGGAAGAAATCTCCAATTATCTCTTGTTCCTGCAGTAATAGTTTCTCTTACGGGCGCCTACGATCACACTTCAAAATCCGTCCATCGGTGAACTTGGCGTCAAACCTGCTGTAATACTCGATAGGTAAGGCCATCCAGACAGCAACTTTACTATCTAGAAAGTTATTAGTGATGCCCATGTCGATGAGAATAGTGATCGATTGTTGTTTGAGAAGGCCTTCAACTTTCATCGTTTGCGGGTTTGAGTAGCCAGCTAGTGCATGCACCATAACTTCGGTCGGTTGTGGCTCTTCTTCTGCATCTTCTTCTTTATTATCAAGGCTCTCTTCTTGATGTTCAATGACCTCTTCTTCTACTGGTTTAATCATAAGAAGTCTCCCTTTTCTACAGTGATGCTTGCGGCTCCACGGCTCATCGCGGTGCCAACATAACACCTCCGTAGATCGCTCCTGAAGCTCTTCTCTTGTCATCATTTTTGGTGTAGGGACTCGGTTGATAGTAGGGGGGGTTGAGGGCTTCTGCATTGTAGGTTGAGAAGCGATCCTAGTCCTCTGAGCTTCATGGTTCAAACGCTCCTCTTGATGTCGTGCGAAAGAGATGGCTGCCATAAGCGTGTACGGTTGTCGTGCTTGAACTTCTCCCCGGATCTCCGGCTTTAAGCCCTCAATAAAGGTCCCCAATAGCTGTTTTTGAGACCAATCACGAGTTTGATTAGATAACCTTTCAAACCTTGTTTGGTACTCCTGAATAGTAGAGGTTTGTCGGATCTTTGCTAGTTGTTCGTCAATGTTCTCGTAATCGGTTTGTCTGAAGCGGATCAATAGTCCTTCTTTGAACTGTCGCCATAAGAGAACTCCATGAGTATATTTAAACCAGTAAAACCATTGTATGGCATCCCCTTCAAGATGTATAGCTGCAATTTCTACCATAGATGCATCCGCAGTTTTATGATACCGAAAATATCGCTCCGCGCGCGAGATCCAACCAATCAGGTCTCCTTCTTCCCATCTAGGGAAGTCCACCCTCATTCGTGGATAGTTGAGATCAGTCATTGAACCTCTCCTCTCTTGGAAGTCATCTCTTCGGGCTTGGTGCGATTGGCTAGAGCTCTCTCCTTGATGTGATTTCTTCGAGCTTAGTGGTCGGCCCAAACTGAGTTCGGTAAAGAGAGTCCAAATCTTATCCTCTATTCGCGCCTCCAAGGCTTCGAATTTAGCATTGATTGCCTCCCTAGATGCCATAGAATATGCCTCCAAATCTGTGATGTTTAGATCTCTCTTTTGTTGTCGGGTTAAAGGCAAGTATAGGTTGAGAGAAGTGATGGTCGAAAGGGTTGGTGGATTGGTGGATGTAGGCTGCGGTTTAGGCTTGTTTTGTGGCAATTTTGGGTGTAGTTTGAGGGTGTAGTTTGGTGGAGTTTTAGGGCTGTGGATGAAAGTTTTAGATCTGTGGTAGATGGCAGCAAAGGTTTGATAGAAATCAGTGGAAGTTTGCTGTAGAATTGTGTTGTCTTGTAAGAGCAGAATTGTCGTCGAAGAAACAACGGTTTCTCAACAAAATTTCCACAAAAAACTTGAGAGATTTGAGGAGGGAATTGATAGCAAAATTTCAGTGTATGTGACAGTAAGTATGTCCAATTTAATCAAGAAAATTTCGGCAGTATAAGAGCAAAGAAATTGGTGCAAGTTGCGATAGCAGAATTCTCGTCGAAAAATTTCAGCGGGTTGCGATGAAAATTTGCAGCAACACAAAATTGTTTTTAGAGATGAATTCCTCAATAGATCAATCTTAGATGGAAGCCAAGATGTTC
Organism: Musa balbisiana; assembly: GCA_004837865.1. NCBI lineage: Eukaryota > Viridiplantae > Streptophyta > Magnoliopsida > Zingiberales > Musaceae > Musa > Musa balbisiana. The sequence goes on from PYDT01002584.1 coordinate 65,243, forward strand.
TATAAAGTGTAGAAGAAATTTCGTTCAAAAAAGATTACAAATAGATCGGTTAAGGCAACAATATGCGGCTGAAATTTTCTGCAGCACAGATTTTCAAGTATAGCAGATTGGACGTAAAAGACTAGTGGTTTATATTGAGAATTTTTTGATAAAACCAAAAGGAAAACCTCTATTAGGAAGTATCAAATCTATCATAAAAATTTCATAGAGATTTGGACAGAAAAAACGTAGTAGCAAGATCAAACAAACTATGCTATGCGGCTGAAATTTTATAGTGCAGATTTTTAAGTATAGCAGATTAGACGTAAAAGATCAACGGTTTATATTAAGAATTTTTTGACAAAACCAAGGGGAAATCTGCTATTAGGATGTGTCAAAGCTGTCATAAAAATTTCGTAGAGATTTGGATAGAAAAAATGCAGTAGCAAGCTCAAATAGACTGTGTTATGCGGTTAGAATTCTGCAATGTATCTTTCGTCGTAGAGATGAAAACTTTACGACAAAAAGTTTATGCAGCAATATAGGAACAATTTTTTTTTTTTTTGGATTTTGAATAAGGATAACTAAATTGCAGCAGCAGTAAGGTAGAAAACCAAAACCTGTTGCAATTCACGGGGAGATCAAAAGATGATCTACGATGGTGGGGATGACGGTGGGATTTGGTGACGATCTTTTAAGCAATTGTGGGAATTGCTTTGGGCGGCTGTGGAGGGAAGATGGACGGCTGTGGAAAGGGCAGCGAGACGCCAAGAACGCTGCTCTGATACCAAGTGTTAGAACCCTTTCAGATTCTAAGCTTGGGGTTGATCTCTTTAGGGGATCGGCCTCCTGGAACTCTATAGGGGTTCCTTCCTCCAAGTTGCTGCTCAAAGGCTACAGAAAAGATTCATCTATTGCTTATCAAAAGAGGATGAATACATGACTATTTATAGGGTGTCTAAACCCTAACTCCTAATAGGACTCCTACTCAAGACTCTTACTCAATTAAGACTTCTACTCAAGACTCCTAATAGGACTCCTACTCAAGACTCTTATTCCTTTACAACTCCTAATTCTTCTTTAAGAAATAACCTTCAAACCCTAGCCGGCCTCTTCACCTCTTTAATAAGGGTCGGCTTAGGTAGGTTTTACATGATTGCCCCTATCAATTAGGACTCTCCTAGCTAGAGTCCTAACAAAATGATAGTTTACTTACAGGTCTATGAAAATGATACACTTGCGGGAAAAACATCCACGGACTAATTGAGTGCTATTTCAGACTTCACTATGTGACTCGAGAACTACGTGATGTTGCTGTAGGCTATGCGGTTTGACTTTCATAATGATTCCCTTTCCTAGGAGAGAGGTGTGATGAAACACTCGCAATGAGCAGACACAAACTTCTTGATGTCACTTTCTGGCTTAATGAATGACCTAAAAGAACGAGTGTGCGGACGACCGACCGTGTTTAGGTGCGAAGACGAAGTGTCTGAACATAGCACTGAATGATTGCTCCCACAGGAGATAAGACTGATTGGTCTGATGGTCTCTCATAGAATCGAATAGGCGAAGTCGCTTTCACCCCCTTGCCATGGGTACGCTCGTCAACGTCATCGATAGAATCATTGGTTCAAAAGTGGGTTTCGAGGAACCTCTTCCGGGCATAAAGAAAGGGCCGGGCACTCTAGTTTCAAGAGATTCACTCGGTTTTCAATAAAGCATGGTAGGGTCAATCAGCCTTAGCGCGGTCATTCGATCAGTCTGCGAACAGTCATTCAATCATCCATTGGTGTATCCACTACTTAGTGTATTGATTGACTACATAAGTAATCATAATAATGAAAACCGAGAGTAATGCTTCTGAGGCTACTGCTACTGCCTTGACCATACCTTCCCTCGCTAGCAAACTAACACCTGTGAGAAGAGATCAGACACTACATACTTAGATTCTTTAACCAATGCAATAGGGACTAAGCCATTGATGCCTAAACCTGACTCGTGCATTTCAAACTCACTTTGCTATAGCCGGGGCTTCCTCACTACCTGATATACTCGAGCTCGGAACTAGCAATTGAACCACTGCCCAGAAGCACTAGAACGAAATTCGAATCAAAAGAATCCAAACCGGGGGCTACTAACAGGAATCTGCTACTGCACGACAACAACCAAGAAATAGGGATTGAGTCAGAGTTGTCGCAAGGGGAGTGACTCAGGCACCTAAGAACTCAATTGTAGAGCAATATTCTCGAACCTAGGAAACTTCAATTGAAGACTTTAACTCGACACCCCTTATTCTTAGTACGGATCTCTTTGTTTTCGTTCTCTCATTACAGATTTGGAGCCTCAAGAAAGTCATGAGTCCTAGAGTGGTACGGAAGTCAAGTAAGCCTCTAAGTAAGCAGTACCAGACCAAAAGGGTGGACTACCTCATGCCACCAAGCAGCAATACTTAGATTAGAGAAAGGAGTCACAGACTAACACTCGAGCATAGGGCATTGAGGGCGGAGTCACAGCCATCAAGAGCGGATCGGAGGACTTCAGTTGGAGCTCGGGTATAGACAAATACATATGTTAGATCAGTGTAGACAACTACAGATATGGATTTGGGAGCTTAAGAGTTCAAGGCAGAGTTATCTAAGGTGGGAAGAAGGTAAGGCCAATAGACAGGAGAGTCAAGTTGGTATAGTGTTAGTTTGGACTTCAAGCATGGAGTCCTAGAATCCAAGATAGGAGACATAGGCCCATAGGCATTAGTGACAGAGTTCAAGAAGCACTCGTTACGTTAGGGAACCTGCTCGTCAGTATGCGCTAAGAAAGATGCCTTCAATAATGACTGAGTATTTCAATTAGGCTGGGTAAGGTAGGACTGGTTTCGTGGGGAAAGAGAAGATGGGTTTGGTCAAGCCGAGCAGAGAGATAGGTTCGTTTGGTCCAGTAGGAATCAAGTAGTACATAAGGAAAACAAATAGTAGCTACAGAACTCAAATACCAGGTCACTTTACTACAGAACTCAAATACCAAGTATATTAACTAAGACTCACGAGGAGCCCCAAGCATACGAATCAAAGTAGAAATAAGGAATGAGTAAGAGAATCAACTCAATGTCCATCAGAATTCATAGTGTAGTAAAATGATCAAACAATAAAAGAACCCCGGTGCCTATAAGATTGAAATAAGCAACAGGGTCGATGTAATTGAGCTACCTAATGGAGTAGAAACATAGGTCGGAATGAGAGAAAGGAGCCAGAACTCCATTACTACATTAGACCTAGAAGTCATAGAAGCAAACCGACCATTAGAAGAATTCTCTCCTTACATCGAAATTCAGAATGCAACTGTTCTATAAGGAAACAAAAGCAACTGACATCTTTCTTGGTCCCTGCCTGGATACTATAGAACGGATGATACTATGGAATGGATACTCTCGAATTTATACTATAGAATGTGTAATTAAAACACCCCTGCGCTCTTAGTAGTCAAGTCAAAATGGATGCTCTTAGTGGAAAGTCAGAATGGGATTGCAAGTTTAGAATCCGAGTATGTAGCTAGGCATGTTAGATCTAGGCCACTCACCGACCCTGTCCTTTCCCTGGGCTCTTGATTCTTCTATTGCTTGTAGCTCTTTCGAACAGAGCTCCTCCGCTCTAAGGTTTCTAGTGGTAATAGTCAGGATTGCGCTCATAAGTAAAAGAATTCAATGAAGTAGTAAAAGAGAGAGAAGCGGAAACAGAATGGAACTTCTGTTCTATTGGTAGAAGCCTCTGTCCCGGGGCGAAAGCTTAGAGTCTTCCGTATGATGGGGATATAAAGCGGAATAACCTTTGTATATGAACAAGTACTAGAAGACCATAATACGCAACGGAATTAAATGAAATCACCATCAAATGGAACACCAAGATATACGTTGAAAACCCCTCCAATGTGAAAGGTAAAAACCATGGGGCAAACTAGAGATAATCCACTAGTTCATGTTAAAAAATTTTAAAATGATTTTCTTATTGTTCAACTCTTAAAGATATTTTTATCAAATTCAATTTTGCTATTAGCTAAAAACCTTGTGCATGAAGTTAAAAGCTGTACCCACAGGAAATCTTGGCATATCTGGACTTTATATTTTATTTGTTAGCCACAGTTAAGAGTTATAGCCTACAGCATGTGTAGTCATAACTACCGCATGAGTACTCTATGAGTTATCTAGCTTCGTCTATAACTGGTATAGACAAAGCTATTTGTAGAAACTTTACACAAAATCAATTTACTTTTTACTTATAAAAAAAAAAGTTTATGTTGATGATATTATTTTTTGTTCTACAAATGAATCCTTATGTGAATTATTTGCCAAAAACATGAGTCAAGAATTTGAAATGAATCTAATGGGTGAAATAACCTTCTTTTTAGGCTTACAAATCAAACAACTTAAGGATGGTATTTTCATTAGTCAAACAAAATATGCATTACATTTGCTAAAATGGTTTAAAATGAAAAGTTCAAAGGCTATCAACACTCCTAAGAGTACCTCCACTAAGTTAGACATTGACGAAAATGAAAAAAATTTTTATCAGAAAGCTTACAGGGGTCTGATAGGTAGTTTACTATACCTGATCGCAACTAGACCATACATCATGTTTAGCATAGGACTTTATGCTAGGTTTCAATCTAACCCCAATTAATCTAATTTGAAAGCTATCAAAAGGATTTTTAGATATCTAAAAGGAACTCCTAAATTAGGATTATGGTATCCAAAATCTACAAATTTTGAATTTCTTGGTTATGCCGATGTTGATTTTGTTGGGTACCGAATAGATAGAAATAGTACATCAGGAACGTGTTAATTTTTAGGACACGCACTTGTCTCTTAGTCCTCCAAGAAACAAAACTCGATTGCACTATCCACAACCGAAGCCGTATACATTACAACTATTGCATGTTGTGCACAAGTCGTATGGATGAAAAATACTTTGAAAGATTATAAAATTTTTCTTAAGAATATTTCTATAAAATGTGATAATACAAGTAAAATATGTTTAACAAAAAATCCTATTCAACACTCTAGAACTAAACACATTAACATTAGGTATCACTTTATACAAGATCTTATTAATAATCATGATGTAATATTAGAGTTTATTAATACAAAACATCAATTAGCTGATATCTTTACAAAACCCTTAAATGAAGAACAATTTGATTTCATTCATTATAAGGGAATTAGGGATGTTAAATTGTCCAAATGCATGAGTTTGTTATATTTCTTTTCCGGACTATCCTTCTCTTAATGTATTTTCATGAATGGGGCTTTCATGAATCTACTTCGTTTTTATCTTCCGTGGTATCAAGTTTACTTCATACCCTTGCTCTATCACTTAATGATTTTTGATACACTTAATCACTTCATGGATTTCATTGACAAAATACATCTCTCACGGGTTTATCTCTTGTGAATTTTTTAATGAGAAATGGATTTGACTTATGAATTTCTTTTTCATATGATGCTTCTCTCCTTATTCTTTTCATGAAAGATGAATTTTATAAATTCCAATGGATATCTTGATCCTTGAAAGATAAATTTTAGTATTTGATAATCACTTGCAATAATAGAGATTTTATTTGGTATGATCCTTTTCATGAATCTCTTCTCTTTGATTAAAGCATGTTTTAATGAAAACTTATTTAATGTTTTTGACTTCACAAAATTAGTTCTTAATGGATTTCCTCCTTACTTTCCTTCCTTTCCTTCATGCAAATATTTTAATGACAAAGGGGGAGAAGTTGATGGAATCTATCACTTTAATGTTGATAAATTTTGATGTTGAAAATTTGTGAATGTTACCATATAATGATGCAATATCAATTGAATAAGTTAGTGTGAATCATGCTTGAATTTTACCACACTTGCATTGTTAAATTGTTCTCCTTTTTGTTGATGACAAAGTAGGAGAAATAATACCAAAATGTGATAAATTGATGACAAATTGGCACTGTAGATGTATGCAATGTATCTTATCATAAATGATTATCATAAACACTTGTATACTTTATGGTATGCTTAAAATATAATTGGAATCATCATATACATTGCAACACATCGCAAATGCTTAAAACATATCTTCATATGCAATGTAGATAAATGTCTTTAATTATGATAAGATATCTTGAGCTTAACTTGTTATTTTACAATTGACATCTTGCCATGAAATGATGACTTGCTATCTTGCTAAATTCCTTATTCGAAATTCGTATCAATGATGATTATCATTGGATTTGAAAATGGATATCAAGCCTTGACATCATTTTGACAAATATTTGGTATCATATTTTAAAAATAATAAATCATGATGAGCATGTTGATAAGTTTAAATGAACTTAATTTATCAGGTTGATACTTGAATTCAAAGGTCTTGAATTTAAGAATATTTTTTCTCAAGCTATGGTATATAGATAGGGGGAGTTAAGATTTTTTTTTATAAGTAAAAAGTAAATTGATTTTGTGTAAAGTTTCTACAAATAGCTTTGTCTATACCAGTTATAGACGAAGCTAGATAACTCGTAGAGTACTCATGCGGTAGTTATGACTACACATGCTATAGACTATAACTCTTAACTGTGGCCAACAAATAAAATATAAAGTCTAGATATGCCAAGATTTCCTATGGGTACAACTTTTAACTTCATGCCCAAGGTTTTTAGCTAATAGCAAAATTGAATTTGATAAAAATATCTTTTTCTCTTCATGTAAAGTTCTCCGTTTTGATATCATTCTCCATACAAGATCTTGAGTCTCTAATAATCTTTATCAAGAGCTGAGCATTGTTTGTGTGTTGACACTCAAAGATTCTGCTACATCTTTCCTTCCACATCCACCAAATAGCGCATTTGAAAGTAACCTTTGCCAATTGTGTAAGAGGTTCTTTTCTTGAAAAACATTGCATGAGGTCCCCTAATTCTTGATGCAAGTTTGGTTGTGGCATTCTATTGAGTTCGAATCGCTAGAGAATCTCCTTCCATATCCATTTAGTATAGTCACAAGCAAAATAGAGATGATCAATAGTTTCTTCTTGTTGCATGCAAAGGGAGCATCGGTTAACATGATGAATACCTCTTCTTTTCATATTGTCTATTGTAGGTAGTTTATTCAGAAGGGCCTGCCATGTACATAAGGAATGTCTCTGTGATACCGGTCGATCTCATGTCTAATTGCTTGGGAGCCACTTGTTATTTTTTTGTCTAATTTGATTCCATGCGGATGTGGCACTAAATTTGCCATTGTCATGAAGCCAAATAAGTACATCTGAAGAGTTGTTCCTGATTGGAATAGCTGTGATAGTCGGCCAAAGTGATAACATTTCAGGAGAAATAGGAGTAGGGAGATACCAGGTACCATTAGCAATGAATTCAGAAACCTTCCAATCTTTAGGAGCCCTAAAGTCTTTTCGTATTCTGTCACCATATAATTGAAATATACTTTTCCCATTCACCCAAGGATCGTACCACATATTAGTATTAGTTCCAGTAGAGATTGCGTACGAAATGTATTTGATTAGCCAATTCCTTGCCTTTAAAATTCATTTCCAAGCTGTAGAGTGGTATGTTCTTGTTGAAATTTCCTAAATCGATTCTTTTGAAAGATACCTAACAGAAACCCATTGTGACCATAAGGAACATTTGTTTTGCAAAAGGTCCCACAATTGCTTTACCAAACATGCTTTATTCCAATCTCTAGTATTTCTCAGGTTCAGCCCCCCTTCATCTTTCGGTTTGCAGATGCTGTCCCAATTTACCATATGCATTGTCTTATCATTTGTGCCATTCTAGAAGAAGTTTATTAATAATCGTTCAATATCTTGGAGAAGTCAAACAGGCAGAAGAAATGCATTAGACCAATATATAGAGTAAGAGTACAACACCGAACGGATGAGTTCAAGTCGTCCTGCTTTTGATAGAAGCCTATTTTTCCAGGAGAAAATTATGTTCTTTCTTTTTTGCAGGATAGGCTGCCAGTGGGTTTTGTGAATACCAGTGGATATGAGTGGGAGACCCAGATATGTAACTGGTAGATTTCCCTCACTAACCCCTAGGGTATGTGCAATAACGTCTTTGTCCTCAATGCAAGGGTTAATGTAGACTTTACTTTTTGCATGATTTAACTGAAGGCCAGAAACTATACCAAAATCATTCAGAATAGTAGCTAGGTTTCTTACTGAAGTTGAATCATTCTGAAGAAAGATAAGAAGATTTCTGCAAAGATTATATGTGATATATGAATAAGGCCAGCATGGGGTACCTTAATACTGCCATCAGAGACCGCATATTCCAACATACAGCTAAGTCCTTCCATTGCAGTAGTAAAGAAATATGGAGAGAGTGGATCACCTTGTCGGATGCCATTCTTGCTCCCAAAAAAACCAATAGGTGAGCCGTTGAAGAGTATTGAAAACTTTGGAGTTTCTAAGCAACATTGAATCCAATTAACCCATTGCTGAGGGAAGTTCATACCGAGGAGCATCTTATAGATAAAGTTCCTATTAACTGAGTCAAAGGCTTTTCGTAGATCAGCTTTAAAACAGATTTTTGTCCCTCTTGCTTTTGAGTGCAGATCCTTGACCAAGTCATTAGCCAGTAGAATATTATGATGTATACTTCTTCCTTTGATGAAAGCAGCCTGATTTGGACTAATTATCTTATGTATTACCTTTTGCAATCTATCTGCTAACACTTTGGAGATGATCTTGTAAATAAAGTTATATAAAGATATGGGTCGATAGTTCTCTAGTGAATCAGCACCTTCATTCTTGGGAATTAGAGAAATAAAAGTACAATTCATCTCTCTAAGAATATGACCTGAAGAGAAAAAGTGTTGGCAAGCTTTAATCACATCATTACCAATAATAGACCATGTAATGTGGTAAAATTCAGCAGGAAATCCGTCTGGACCAGGGCTTTTGTGCTTTTGTGACTTAAAGACAACTCTTACAATTTCGTCATTTGTAATTGGGGCATTGAGGATAGAAATGGCATCCGAATCAAGCTTTCTAGTTGGCTCCACATGAATATTATTAGGTTGTCACTCTTGGTTATCATCATCAAAAAGGGAGAGATTGTTGAATCTCGAATTTTGATGATGAAATCAATTGGTAAATTATTTGATCTAATCCATGTGTTGAGAAAGTATGCAGGATTAACTACGATAGAAGTAAGGTGTAAAGCATAAGATGGGCTAGAGTTGAAGATTCGGACGATATACCGGGAGTTCACCGAGAGTTTATTAAGAGATTGCCGGAAGACTCGCTGAAAGCTTATCAGAAGATCACCAAGAGTTTGTTGAGAGATCGCTGGAAGCACACCGGAAGACTCGCCAAGAGTTCATCGGGAGTTTGTCGGAAGCATGCTGGAAGACTTACTGAGAAGTTCATCGAAATAAAAATTAACATACCGGACTAATTGCTTGGCTTAATTATAGTTAGAACAATAATTAGATTTAGATTTGGGACGTAATCCCATCAACTCTGTTAGTGGACAATTGGGCTCGAAGCTAGGCTGGTTTGGGCCGGATTCAAGGCCTAACCAGGTTGTTGGACTTAGTCCAATGGTGGCATCGCTAGGGCCGGTGGTGGCAACGCTTGGAACACAGTCCCCCAGATGGTTTGGGTGATGTTACCACCTAGACTAGGTGGTTGTACCACCGATAGTTAATATTGCCAACGATGGTACCGCTGTCAAACTGCAGGTGGTAGTACCACCCATTAATGGTGGTTGTACCGCTAGTACCCCGAAAATCCAAGATGAGACATATTTTGGCTCCATTTTTGAAGTCATTGGGGCCTATAAATGCCCCCACCTTCTACTTCATGAAAGGGTACCTAAGTGTGATTATAATCTTGAATCTTTGGGGTGTAAAAGTACTAAAGTTTTCCTCCTCCCTCTCTTAGCTTTGTAATTATTCAAGAAAGAGTAAGGCTTGTAAGGGTTATCTCCTAAACCCAACAAAAGGAGAAAGTGCTGTAAAAGGTGGTTGGCCTTCGCCTATTGAAGGAAGGCCTTCAGTAGACGCCAATGACCTCGACAGAAGAAGAATCCATAGTGGATGTAGGTCACATTGATCAAACCACTCTAAATTTTGGTTTGCGTTTCATTTTGAACAATTTACTTTAATTACAAATCATTTCATAGCAAACTGCTTCTCCTCCTCATCTTGCTTTCACTACGCTTATGCTCTCATACGTTTCAAGTTGTTATCTTTCCGAATTGGTTTTCATTGAACGTACGAAATATTTTATGAAATTGAAAAATTTTCTGCTACATTAATTCCCCCACCCCCCTCTTAGTGCCGCTCTTGATCTTAACATTCTTAACTTCGAAAACTTTATTAAAAACAACATGAATAGACTCTTATATAATCAAAGTTCTTTTATTAAAGATACAAAAGGCCTTAGAAATAGAAGAATAGCTAAGAAAAATCTCTTCATCGGATTTTACATCAAACTTTCCTAAGGCATCTTTTTCATTCAAGATAAAACATTTACACACGAAAACTTTAAAATATTAAACGTTGGGTTTTTTGTTGTTCCACAACTCATAAGGAGTTTTGAAAAGTAATGGTCTTATTAGAACCCTATTCATAACATAGCATGTCGTATTTACGGCTTCGGCCCAAAAATATTTGGTTAGGCTATGTTCGTTTAACATGGTTCTTATCATTTCTTGTAAGTTTTTATTTTTTTATTTCTACTACTCTATTTTGTTGAGGATTTCTCGAAGTAGAGAAATTATGGTTGTATCCATTAGATTCATAAAAATATTGAAAATCATGATTTTAAAATTTACCATCATGATCACTTCGAATTGATAAAATCATAAAACCCTTTTCATTTTGAACAAGTTTACAAAACTTAGAGAAATACCTAAAGTAATCACTTTTGTGTGCCAAAAAGTAAGTCCAAGTTTATCTACTATACTCGTCCATGATGACAATGACATATTTGCTACCTCCTAGGTTTGATGTTGTAATTTGTCCAAACAAATCCATATGGATCAATTACAATGGTCTAGAGGTACTTATTTGATTCTTTAGTTTGAACTAACTTTCATTTATTTTCCTAGTTGACATGCATCACATATATTGTCTTTAACAAACTTAATGTGAGGAATTCCTTTTACAAGTTCATTAGATGAGATTTGAGAGATTAGTCTCATGCTAACATGATCTAATCTCCTATGCCAAAGCCAAGCATCGTCATTCAAAATCAAAAAATATATTTTATTATAAAGATCATCAATGTCGATAGACATTATTTTGTTTTAGGGCAATTATAGATATATTTTTGTGTGGTTTTTTAATAATGTAAGCATTGGATTCAAATCTAACGATATATCCTTTATCACATAATTGACTAATGCTCGAAAGGTTATGCTTTAAGCCATCAACCAACAACACATCTTCAATAAAAAGGTTGGATTTGTTACCTATGGTTCCTTTGCCAATGATTTTACCCTTGTTGTCTCTGAAAGTGACATATCCTTCGTCTAGGCTAGTGAGTTTAGAGAATTGAAATGGATCTCTAGTTATATACCTTGAGCATCAACTATTAAGATTTCATCTCTTGCTCCTAGCTTGTGATGGTATATTTTTCTAAAAAAAAGGATGATTTTTAGGTACCCATTTAACCTTGGGTGCCTCAAAAATCGATCTACTAGCTTATCATATTGCATTGAGTCATTTGAGATTCTTTTAAGAACCCAAATCAATTTATCTGAACTATATCTCTTAAGTGGACTTATATAGGCAACATGTCCAATTTTGTAACAAAAGTTGCATTTGGTGTAAGGTGATACATGCAAGGTAGGGCTTTTAACAAAAGTAGTTGGATTTTGGTGTGAGCTACTCACAAATCCGATTCCGCCTATTCTATGGACGTGACCCATATTGGCAAGGATCATGTTCAAGAACTTGCTACCAACCTCAAATTTTTCTAAGATTTCTTTAAGAAGCAAGTTTTCCTTTTGAAGAATTTCTAGTTCATCACATTTCGTACAAGGAGCTAAACTATCATTGAACTCAACTTTTAAACTATCCAAGTCACTAACAAGAGAAACATGCTCTTTTTTTAACAATTTATATTTTTTGCTAACTAATTTACATTCATCAAATAAATCATGAAAAGCACTTTATAGTTCATCAAAAAATAAATTTGCATCTAATGAACTACTTACCTCATCTCCGATAGCCATTAGTGCATAGTGAGTAACTTGCTTGGTGTTGGTTTGCTCCTCTTCTTCAGATGCACTTGAGTTGTCCCAAGTTACTTTAAGGGCCTTCTTCTTCTTTGGTTGCTTCCTCTTTGCTTGGGGACATTTGTTCGGAAATCTAGGGGGTGACATCACATGTGCAGCGAAAGAACAGAAAAATAAAATCCCCAATTTCCCGAAAAGATCTTCATCGTCGTGCGAGATTGGTGCATAGAAAATTATTAGAACCCTTATAGATTCTAAGCTTGGGGTTGATCTCTTTAGGGGATCGACCTCCTGGAACTCTATAGGGGTTCCTTCTTCCAAGTTGCTGCTCAAAGGCTGCAGAAAATATTCATCTATTGCCTATCAAAAGAGGAGGAATACATAGCTATTTATAGGGCTTCTAAACCCTAACTCCTAATAGGACTCATACACAAGACTCTTACTCAAGTAAGACTTCTACTCAAGACTCCTAATAGGACTCCTACTCAAGACTCCTACTCCTTTACAACTCTTAATTCTTCTTCAAGAAATAACATCCAAACCCTAGCTGGCCTCTTCACATCTTTAATAAGGGTCGGCTTAGGTAGGATTTACATGAATGTCCCTATCAATTAGGACTCTCCTAGCTAGAGTCCTAACAAACCCGCCCTCTTCAAATCAGCCTTGTCCTCGAGGCTGACGATTCATGAATTTTGGGAATTTGATCTTCAAGTCGTCATAGTTCTCCCAAGTGGCATTTTCTATTGGTAGGTTCACCCACTGTATTAGCACTTCAGTAGTGGGTCGTCGTCGTCGAGTCACGATCCATTGATCAATAATGACACTTGGCTGGATCTGGAGTTCTCCTTGAGTAATCATATTTGGTAGGTGGCTTTGGGCTGTCTCCAAGCATCTATTTACAACTTTCGTCTAGCTGTCGATTTGTGGGGGATATTGCATACTCCTTTTCAATTTAGTACCCTGCATATGTAATAACTTTATCCAAAATTTGCTCGTGAAGATGCAAGTAGAATTTGTCATAAGCACAGTGCGTCCTTTATAGTGTAGTTCTTTTGAGTCCCAATTGTAATGTGCCACGGAGCTTGATGCTTCTTCCAATTTTTTTATGATTTTACTGGGTCTTTGGATCATCCTGCCATTCCATCTTAATATCCTTAAGGAAGTTACTGGTGGGAAGCGAAATGGCCGAAAGTTCAGCTTGCTCGACTAGCTGCAAAAGCGCATCTGCAACAACATTCTCTTTCCCCTTTTTGTAAGTTATTTCATAATCAAATCTAAGAAGTTTTGTTACCCATTTTTGCTACTCGGGGGATGATATCTTTTGCTCCAAAAGGTAATTGAGGCTTTTATAGTCAGTTTTAATTTGAAATCGTCGACCGATCAAGCAGGGTCTCCACCTCATTGCTGCGTGCACAATGGCGAGTATTTCCTTATCATGTGTTGCCATGTTTTGATGGGAGGGAGACAATGTCTTACTAGTGTATGCGAGTGGTCGACCATCTTGCATGAGAATGGCTCCGATTCCGACTCCAGATGCGTCGGCCTCAATAATGAAGGGTCGGTTGGAATCTGGTAGTGCTAGCACCGGCGGCGTCATCATGGCTGCCTTAAGTTTGTCGAAGGCATCGGAGGCTTTGTCCGACCATTGGAAGATATCTTTTTTCAGTAAGGAAATAAGTGGTGCACTGATCTTTCCATAGTTTTTCATGAACTTGCGATTGTAGCCTATTAAACCGAGAAAGCCACGTAGCAATTTTATGTTCCACGAGGTCAGCCGATTCTGCATTGCTCCAATTTTGGAGGGGTCCACTGTCACACCTTCCTCTGATATGATATGCCCATGATATTCTACCTTCTGACAAAAATTCATAGTGGCCGTTGTGTGTTCAAAAGGCGGTTTTCGGTATGTCTTCTTTGCACACTCATATTTGATGATACCCGGATCGAAGGTCCAGCTTTGTGAAGATTTGTACTCCATTTCATCTAGCAATTCATCTGCTATTGGAATAGGGTATTTGTCCTTGATGGTTATGCCATTGAGGGTTTGGTAATCAATGCACATTCGCCATGTTTCGTCCTTCTTTCGTACGAAGAGCGTCGGTGAAAAGTAGGGGCTGCAACTTGGCCGAATAACTCCTATTTCGGGCATCTCTTTTAGAATCCTTTCTATTTCATCCTTCTGTAGATATGAATGTTGATATAGCCAAGTATTTGCAGGAGGTTTGCCCAGAAGAATCGGTATACACTGATCATGCCGATGGGCAAGAGGTAGGTTGCGTGGTTCGTCAAATATATCTGAAAATTCAGCAAGCAAAGGAAGTAGGTTTAGATCTTCAAATTCTATTGGCTCTCCCTTAGTTTGCTGCTCAAGTTGTACCAAAAAGTCACTACATGCTTTATGCAAAACCTTCTCCATTTGTTGTGTGCAAATCGTCATTACGTCGCCCCCATGTTTCTCGTGTAGAATCACCTGTTTCCCTTTACTGTAAAATCTCAAAATTAGTTTCATAAAATTCCAGAAAATATTACCTAATGTTGTCAACCATTCAATTTTGAGCATAGCCTCATGATCATCAAGAGAAAGGAGGAAGAAATCTGCAATTATCTCTTGGTCCTGCAGTAACAGTTTCTCCCGCGGGCGCCTACGATCACACTTCAAAATCCATCCGTTAGTGAACTTGACATCAAACCTACTGTAATAATCGATAGGTAAGGCCATCCGGACAGCAACTTTACTATCTAGGAAGTTATTAGTGCTGCCCGTGTCGATGAGAATAGTGATCGATTGTTGTTTGAGAAGGCCTTCAACTTTCATCGTTTGCGGGTTTGAGTAGCCGGCTAGTGCATGTACCGTAACTTCGATCGGTTGTGGCTCTTCTTCTGTATCTTTCTTTTCATTATCAAGGCTCTCTTCTAGATATTCAATGACCTCTTCTTCTACTAGTTCAATCATAAGAAGTCTCTCTTTTCTACAGTGATGCTCGCGGCTCCACGGCTCATCGCGGTGCCAACATAACTCCTCCATAGATCGCTCCTGAAGCTCTTCTCTTGTCATCATTTTTTGTGCAGGGACTCGGTTGATAGTAGGGGGGGTTGAGGGCTTCTGTATTGTACGTTGGGAAACGATCCTAGTCCTATGAGCTTCATGGTTCAATCGCTCCTCTTGATGTCGTGCGAAAGAGATGGCTGCCATAAGCGTGTACGGTTGTCGTGCTTGAACTTCTCCCCGGATCTCCGGCTTCAAGCCCTCAATGAAGGTCCCCAGTAGTTGTTTTTGAGACCAATCATAAGTTTGATTAGATAATCTTTCAAACCTAGTTTGGTACTCCTGAATGGTAGAGGTTTGTCGGATCTTTGCTAGTTGTTCGTCAATGTTCTCGTAATCGGTTGGTCCGAAGCAGATTAATAGTCTTTCTTTAAATTGTCGCCATGAGAGGACTCCATGAGTATATTTAAACCAATCAAACCACTGTATGGCATCCCCTTCAAGATGTATAGCCGTAATTTCCACCATAGATGCATCCGCAGTTTTGTGGTACCGAAAATATCGCTCCGCGCGCGAGATCCAACCAATCGGGTCTCCTTCTTCCCATCTAGGGAAGTCCACCCTTATGCGTGGATAGTTGGGATCAATCATAGAACCTCTCCTCTCTTGGAAGTCATCTCTTTGGGCTTGGTGTGATTGGTTAGAGCTCTCTCCTTGATATGATTTCTTCGGGCTTGGTGGTCGGCCCAAACTGAGTTTGGTAAAGAGAGTCCGAATCTTATCCTCCATTCGCGCCTCCAAGGCTTCAAATTTAGCATTGATTGCCTCCTTAGATGCCATAGAATATGCCTCCAAATCTGTGATGTTAAGATCTCTCTTTTGTTGTCGAGTTAAAGGCAAGTATAGGATGAGAGAAGTGATGGTCGAAAGGGTTGGTGGATTGGTGGATGTAGGCTGCGGTTTAGGCTTGTTTTATGGCAGTTTTGGATGCAGTTTGAGGGTCTGGTTTGGTGGAGTTTTAGGGCTGTGGATGAAAGTTTTAGATTTGGGGTAGATGGCAGAAAAGGTTTGATAGAAATCAGTCGAAGTTTGCTGCAGAATTGTGTTGTCTTGTAAGAGCAGAATTGTCGTCGAAGAAACAGCGGTTTCTCAACAAAATTTCCACAAAAAACTTGAGAGATTTGAGGAGGGAATTGATAGAAAAATTTCAGTGTATGTGACAGTAAATATGTCCAATTTAATCAAGAAAATTTCGGCAGTATAAGAGCAAAGAAATTGGTGCAAGTTGCGATAGCAGAATTCTCGTTGAAAAATTTCAGCGGTTTGCGAGGAAAATTTACAACAACACAAAATCGTTTTTAGAGGTGAATTCCTTAATAGATCAATCTTAGATGGAAGCCAAATGATCTATGAAATATATAAGAAATTTTGTTCAAAAAGATTGCAAATAGATCGGTTAAGGCAATAATATGCTACTGAAATTTTCTGCAGCATAGATTTTCAAGTGTCACAGATTGGACGTAAAATATCAATAGTTTATATTGAGAATTTTTCGACGAAACCAAAGGGAAATCCACTGTTAGGAAGTGCTAAAGCTATCATAAAAATTTCATAGAGATTTGGACAGAAAAATGTAGTAGCAAGATCAAACAATTTGTACTATGCGGTTGGAATTTCACAGTGCAGATTTTCAAGTATAGCAGTTTAGAGGTAAAAGATTAATAGTTTATATTAAGAATTTTTTGACAAAACCAAAGGGAAATCTACTATTAGGATGTGTCAAAGATGTCATAAAATTTTCGTAGAGATTTGGAAAGAAAAAAATGTAGTAGCAAGATCAAACAAAATGTGTTGTGCGGTTGAAATTTTATAGTGCAGATTTTCAAGTACAGCAGATTAGATGTAAAAGATCAATAGTTTATATTGAGAATTTTTTGATAAAACCAAAGGGAAATCTGCTGTTAGGAAGTGTCAAATCTGTCATAAAAATTTCATAGAGATTTGGATAGAAAAAACGCAATAGCAAGATCAAACAGACTGTGTTATGCGGTTAGAATTCTGCAATGTATCTTTTGTCGTAGAGATGAAAACTTTACGATGAAAATTTTATGCGGCAATATAGGAACAATTTTTTTTTTTGGATTTTTGAATAAGGATAACTAAATTGCAGCAGCAGTAAGGTAGGAAACCAGAACCTGTTGCAATTCACGGGGAGATCAAAGGATGATCTGCGGTGGTGGAGATGATGGCGAAATTTAGCGATGATCTTTTAAGCAATTGTGGGAATTGCTTTGGGCGGATGTGGAGAGATAATGGATGACTATGGAAGGGCAGCGAGATGCCAAGAACGCTGCTCTGATACCAAGTGTTAGAACCCTTGCAGATTCTAAGCTTTGGGTTGATCTCTTTAGGGGATCGACCTCCTAGAACTCTATAGGGGTTCCTTCCTCTAAGTTGCTGCTCAAAGGCTACAGAAAATATTCATCTATTGCCTATCAAAAGAGAAGGAATACATAGCTATTTATAGGGCTTCTAAACCCTAACTCCTAATAGGACTCCTACTCAAGACTCTTACTCAAGTAAGACTTCTACTCAAGACTCCTAATAGGACTCCTACTCAAGACTCCTATTCCTTTACAACGCTTAATTCTTCTTTAAGAAATAACATCCAAACCCTAGGCGGTTGAGTGACTCTCGGGAGCCCCTCAATATGTTGAGTGAGGCAGAGAGCACTATCAAAAAGATAAGCCAATTCCTTAGTACTAGTAGATCCGAACGAATGAAGCGCAGAAATCCCTTAAAGAATGGCAAGGGCAAGGGCAACCAGGTAAAGCAAAGGTTGCTAAGAAAGACCCGATCAAAGGACAAAGGCCAGTGCGTCCACTATGGCTATAAGCCCTGTAAGAGGACCTGCAAAGAGTACCCTTGTATATCGGGGGGTGAATAGAAGCCTAAAGAATGCTTCAGGTACATTCATGATCAATTTTTATTTTGTCATTCATATGATACACATGGTATTAGATACCAGTAGTGCTTAATCATATTTGTATTCATTGTGGTTCTGACAAGGCCTAGGAAGATTGGCGAGAGGAGAGATTACCTTATAGGGAATTACACAAAAGTTTCTGTATCGTTGTGTTTGCGGGTCGCCCTACATCTGTTTGGTGGAGCTATTATTGCATTAGACACATATTTTGTCCTTCTATTATCCAAATATTATCTCAATTTTAATTTAACATTATGGATATAAATTAGTTTTTGAGAACAATGATNAACAAGCTTCACACTCATTTCTCTCAAATTGATCTTAATCATCTTGCATTGCGATAATCCTGAATCATCTTTCATGGCTTCGTCAATACATTTAAGTTTCAATTGGGGCAGAGGAAAGCGCAGTTGGCACAAAATTCTTTAAGAGAAGAAAGTGTTGGAACACCCTTAGGGGTCTCCTAGAATTAGCTCTTAGGATGAGCATTACATATTTCCAATCTTGTGGTGGTAAGGATGTTCGGAAGTGGATGATCCAAGTTGCTAGTTGGAGAAGGAGTTTCATTAAATTTCAAAAGAATCAAAATTAACATCATCATCAAACTCATTTTTATAGATTTGAAAATCTCATTGAAAACAACATGAATAGAGTCTTCTATAATTAAAGTTGTTTATTGAATATACGAAAAGCTTTAGAAAAACGAAGAATAAACAAAAGGAAAATTCCTTCATCGGAGTTATGCATCAAATTTTCCGTAGCCATCTTTTTAATTCAAGATAAAAAACTTGCACCCAAAAACTTTAAAATGATGAAAACCCCCCCAAACCTTTGGGGTTGTTGTTGTTGTTCCACACTCATAGGGAGTTTTAGTGAGTAAGGGTTTACTAGAACTCTATTCAAAATAGAGCCATGTAGGTTTACGGATCGGTCAAAACTATTTGGGTAGGCTTAATGTGCATTCAACATGGTTCTTTTGCATTTCTGTAAAATCTATTGTTTCGTTTATACTCATTTTGTTGCGGATTTCTTGGAGTAGAGAAGTAGATTGTATCTATTAATTCACAATATTATTATCAAATTCAATTTTGCTATTAGATAAAAACCTTGGGCATGAAGTTAAAAGCTGTACCCACAGGAAATCTTGACATATCTGGACTTTATATTTTATTTGTTGGCCACACTTAAGAGTTATAGTCTACAGCATGTGTAGTCATAACTATCGCATGAGTACTCTACGAGTTATCTAGCTTCGTCTATAACTGGTATAGACAAAGCTATTTGTAGAAACTTTACACAAAATCAATTTACTTTTTACTTATAAAAAAAAAAAGAATGTTGTTGCAGATGCGTTTTCATGGCTACCCAGGCAAGTTAAATTTTTGGCCATTCACTTGCGACCTGTGACTTTGTTAAGGATATTAAGAGGGAATGGTAGGAAGATCCGGAGACCAATAAAATCATAAAAAAAATTGGAGGAAGCACCAAACTCTATGGCTCATTGCAATTGGGACTCAAAAAAATTACGCTATAAGGGACGCATTGTGCTTGTGCCAAATTCTACTTGCATCTTCACGAGTAGATTTTGGACAGAGTTATTCCATATGCAGGGCATTAAATTGAAAAGGAGTACAGCATATCACCCACAAACTGACGGCCAAACGGAAGTGATAAACAGGTGTTTGGAGACAGCCCAAAGCTACCCACTAAATATAACTACCCAAGAAGAACTCCAGACCCAGTTGAATGCCAATATTGATCGACGGATCGTGACTCAACGACGATGACCCATTACTGAAGTGCTAATACAATGGGCGAACTTACCAGTAGAAGGTGCCACTTGGGAGAACTATGACGACTTGAAGATCAAATTCCTAAAATTCATGGATTGTTAGCCTCGAGGACAAGGCTGATTTGAAGAGTTAGGACTCTAGTTAGGAGAGTCCTAATTGATAGGGGCATTCATGTAAAACCTACCTAAGCCGACCCTTATTAAAGAGGTGAAGAGGCCGGCTAGGGTTTGGAGGTTATTTCTTAAAGAAGAATTAGGAATTGTAAAAGAATAGGAGTCTTGAGTAGGAGTCCTATTAGGAGTCTTGAGTAGAAGTCTTAATTGAGTAGGAGTCTTGAGTAAGAGTCCTATTAGGAGTTAGGGTTTAGAAACCCTATAAATAGTCATATATTCATCCTCTTTTGATAAGCAATAGATGAATCTTTTCTGCAGTCTTTGTGTAGCAACTTGGAGGAAGGAGGATCTATAGAGTTCCGAGGAGGCCGATCCCTTAAAGAGATCAACCCCAAGCTTAGAATCTGCAAGGGTTCTAATATAGATTTGGTCAACAGTTTCTTCTTGTTAGGGCGATGGTACTGTAGCGGTGACAATACTGTAGCAGCGACCAGATTTAGGGCGATGGTACTATAGCGACGACGACACTATAGCGGCGACCAGATCTCCCTAGGGCGATCTAACTCTTGTAACGTCGGCTTTCTCCCACGGGCGATGGTACTGTAGCAGCGATCATCTCCCTAGGATGACGGTACTATAGCGACGATCTAACTCCTGTAGCGTTGGCTTTCTCCCACGGGCGACGGTACTGTATCATCAATCTGATCTCCCTAGGGTGATGTGTTAGGACTCTAGCTAGGAGAGTCCTAATTGATAGGGGCATTCATGTAAAACCTACCTAAGCCGACCCTTATTAAAGAGGTGAAGAGGCCGGCTAGGGTTTGGAGGTTATTTCTTAGAGAAGAATTAGGAGTTGTAAAGGAATAAGAGTCTTGAGTAGGAGTCCTATTAGGAGTTGGTTAGAAGTAGGAGTCCTATTAGGAGGTAGGGTTTAGAAGCCCTATAAATAGCTATGTATTCCTCCTCTTTTCATAAGCAATAGATGAATCTTTTCTGCAGCCTTTGAGCAGCAACTTGGAGGAAGGAACCCCTATAGAGTTCCAGGAGGCCGATCCCCTAATGAGATCAACCCCAAGCTTAGAATCTGCAAGGGTTCTAACACTTGGTATCAGAGCAGCATTCTTGGCGTCTTGCTGCCCTTCCACAGCCATCCATCATATCTCCACAGCCACCTAAAGCAATTCCCACAATTGCTTAAAAGATCGTCGCTAAATTCCGCCATCATCTCCACCACCGTAGATCATCCTTTGATCTCCCCGTGAATTGCAATAGGTTTTGGTTTCCTACCTTACTGCTGCTGCAATTTAGTTACCCTTATTCAAAAATCCAAAAAAATAAATTTGTTCCTATATTGCTGCATAAACTTTTCATCGCAAAGTTTTTATCTCTACGACGAAAGATACATTGCAGAATTCTAACCGCATAACACGGTCTGTTTGATCTTGCTACTATATTTTTTCTATCCAAATCTCTACAAAATTTTTATGACAGATTTGATACTTTATAATAGCAGATTTCCCTTTGGTTTTATCAAAAAATTCTCAATATAAATCATTGATCTTTTACATCTAATCTGCTATACTTGAAAATCTGCACTGTAAATTTCTATCCCAAATCTCTACAAAATTGTTTATGACAGATTTGATACTTTATAATAGCAGATTTCCCTTTGGTTTTATCAAAAAATTCTCAATATAAATCATTGATCTTTACATCTAATCTGCTATACTTGAAAATCTGCACTGTAAAATTTCAGCCGCACAACACAGTTTGTTTGATCTTGCTACTGCATTTTTCTATCCAAATCTCTACGAAATTTTTATGACAGCTTTGACACATCCTAATAGCAGATTTCCCTTTGGTTTTGTCAAAAATTCTTAATATAAACCATTAATCTTTTATGTCTAATCTGCTATACTTGAAAATCTACACTGTGAAATTCCAACCGCATAGTACAAATTGTTTAATCTTGCTACTATATTTTTCTATCCAAATCTCTATGAAATTTTTATGATAGCTTTGACACTTCCTAAAAGTGGATTTTCCTTTGGTTTCGTTGAAATTTTTTTAATATAAACTACTGATATTTTACATCCAATCTGTGACACTTGAAAATCTGTGCTGCAGAAAATTTCAGCAGCATATTGTTGCCTTAACCGATCTATTTGCAATCTTTTTGAACAAAATTTCTTATATATTTCATAGATCATCTTGGCTTCCATCTAAGATTGATCTATTAAGGAATTCACCTCTAAAAACAATTTTGTGTTGCTCTAAATTTTCGTCGCAAACCGCTGAAATTTTTCGACGAGAATTCTGCTATCGCAACTTGCACCAATTTCTTTGCTGTTATACTGCCGAAATTTTCTTGATTAAATTGGACATACTTACTGTCATATACATTGAGATTTTGCTATCAATTCCCTCCTCAAATCTCTCAAGTTTTTTGTGAAAATTTTGTTGAGAAACTGCTGTTTCTTCTACGACAATTCTGCTCTTACAAGACAATACAATTCTGCAGCAAACTTCCACTGATTTCTATCAAACCTTTGCTGCCTTCTACCACAGATCTAAAACTTTCATCCACAGCCCTAAAGCTCCACCAAACCACACCCTCAAACTGCACCCAAAACAGCCACAAAACAAGCCTAAACCGTAGCCTACATCTACCAATCCACCAACCCTTTTGACCACCACTTCTCTCAACCTATACATGCCTTTAACCCGACAACAAAAGAGAGATCTTAACATCACAGATTTGGAGGCATGTACTATGGCATCTGAGGAGGCAATCAATGCTAAATTCAAAGCCTTTGAGGTGCGAATAGAGGATAAGATTCGGACGTTCTTTACCGAACTCAGATTGGGCCGACCACTAAGCCCGAAGAAATCACATCAAGGAGAGAGCTCTGCCCAATCGTACCAAGCCTGAAGAGATGACTTCTAAGGGAGGGGAGGCTCTATGATTGATCTCAACTATCCACGCATGAGGGTGGACTTCCCTAGATGGGAAGAAGGAGACCCGATTGGTTGGATCTCGCGTGCGGAGCAATATTTTCAGTATCATAAAACTGTTGATGCATCTATGGTAGAAATTGCAGCTATACATCTTGAAGGGGATGCCATACAGTGGTTTGACTGGTTTAAATATACTTATGGAGTCCTCTTATGGCGACAATTCAAAGAAGGACTATTGATCCGCTTTGGACCAACCAATTACGAGAACATTGACGAACAACTAGCAAAGATCCGACAAACCTCTACCGTTCAGGAGTACCAAACTAGGTTTGAAAGGTTATCTAATCAAACTTGTGATTGGTCTCAAAAACAGCTATTGGGGACCTTCATTGAGGGCTTGAAGCCGGAGATCCGGGGAGAAGTTAAAGCACGACAACCGTACACGCTTATGGCAGCCATCTCTTTCGCACGACATCAAGAGGAGCGATTGAACCATGAATCTCGGAGGACTAGGATCGCTTCTCGACCTGCAATGCAGAAGCCCTCAACCCACGTTACTATCAACCGAGTCCCTGCACCAAAAATGATGACAAGAGAAGAGCTTCAGGAGCGATCTACGAAGGAGTTATGTTGGCACCGCGACGAGCCGTGGAGCCGCGAGCATCACTGTAGAAAAGAGAGACTTCTTATGATTGAACCAGTAGAAGAAGAGGTCATTGAACATCTAGAAGAGAGCCTTAATAATGAAAAGGAAGATACAGAAGAAGAGTCACAACCGATCGAAGTTACGGTACATGCACTAGTCGGCTACTCAAACCCGCAAACGATGAAAGTTGAAGGCCTTCTCAAACAACAATCGATCACTGTTCTCATCGACACGGGCAGCACTAATAACTTCCTAGATAGTAAAGTTGCTGTTCGGATGGCCTTACCTATCGATTATTACAGTAGGTTTGACATCAAGTTCACCAACGGATGGATTTTGAAGTGTGATCGTAGGCGCCCGCGGGAGAAACTATTACTACAGGACCAAGAGATAATTGCAGATTTCTTCCTCCTTCCTCTTGATGATCATGAGGCTATGCTCAAAATTGAATGGTTGACAACATTAGGTAATGTTTCCTGGAATTTGGTACAACTTGAGCAGCAAACTAAGGGAGAGCCAATAGAATTTGAAGATCCAAACCTACTTCCTTTGCTTGCTGAATTTTCAGATATATTTGACGAACCACGCAACCTACCTCTTGCCCATCGGCATGATCATTGTATACCGATTCTTCTGGGCAAACCTCCTGCAAATACTTAGCTATATCAATATTCATATCTGCAGAAGGATGAAATAGAAAGGATTCTAAAAGAGATGCCCAAAATAGGAGTTATTCGGCCAAGTTGCAGCCCCTACTTTTCACCGGTGCTCTTCGTACGAAAGAAGGACGAAACATGGCGAATGTGATTGATTACCGAACCCTCAACGGCATAACCATCAAGGATAAATACCCTATTCCAATAGCAGATGAATTGCTAGATGAAAGGGAGCACAAATCTTCACAAAGCTGGACCTTCGATCCGGGTATCATCAAATATGAGTGTGCAAAGAAGACATACCGAAAACCGCCTTTTAAAGACACAATGGCCACTACAAATTTTTGCTTTCATCACCAGAAGGTGGAATATCTTGGGCATATCATATCAGAGGAAGGTGTGACAGTGGACCCCTCCAAAATTGGAGCAATGCAAAACTAGCTGACCTCGAGGAATATAAATTTGCTACGTGGCTTTCTCGGTTTAATAGGCTACAATCGTAAGTTCATGAAAAACTATGGAAAGATCAGTGCACCACTTATTTTCTTACTGAAAAAAAATTTCTTCCAATGGTCGGACAAAGCCTCCGCTGCCTTCGACAAACTTAAGGCAGCCATGACGATGACGCCGGTGCTAGCACTACGAAATTTTAGTCGACCCTTCATTATTGAGGTCGATGCATCTGGAATCGGAATTGGAGCCATTCTCATGCAAGATGGTCGACCACTTGCATACACTAGCAAGACATTGTCTCCCTCCCATCAAAATATGTCAACATATGATAAGGAGATGCTCGCCATTGTGTACGTAGCAACAAGGTGGAGACCCTACTTGATCGGTCGACGATTTCAAATTAAAACCGACTATAAAAGCCTCAATTACTTTTTGGAGCAAAAGATATCATCTCCCGAGCAGCAAAAATGGGTAATAAAACTTCTTAGATTTGATTATGAAATAACTTACAAAAAGGGGAAAAAGAATGTTGTTGCAGATACGCTTTCGCAGCTAGCCGAGCAAGTTGAACTTTCCGCCGTTTCGCTTCCAACCAGTGACTTCCTTAAGGATATTAAGATGGAATGGCAGGATGATCCAAAGACCAGTAAGATCATAAAAAAATTGGAAGAAGCATCAAGCTTCGTGGCTCATTACAATTGGGACTCAAAAGAATTACACTATAAAGGACGCATTGTGCTTATGACAAATTCTACTTGCATCTTCACAAGCAGATTTTGGACAAAGTTATTCCATATGCAGGGTACTAAATTGAAAAGGAGTATGGCATATCACCCACAAACCGACAGCCAGACAAAAGTTGTAAATAGGTGCTTGGAGACAACCCAAAGCCACCCACCAAATATGACTACTCAAGGAGAACTTCAGACCCAACCAAGTGTCATTATTGATCAACGGATCGTGACTCGACGACGATGACCCACTACTGAAGTGCTAATACAGTGGGTGAACCTACCAACAGAAGATGCCACTTGGGAGAACTATGACGACTTGAAGATCAAATTCCCAAAATTCATGAATCGTCAGCCTCGAGGACAAGGCTGATTTGAAGAGGGCGGGTCTGTTAGGACTCTAGCTAGGAGAGTCCTAATTGATAGGGGCATTCATGTAAAACCTACCTAAGCCGACCCTTATTAAAGAGGTGAATAGGCCGGCTAGAGTTTGGAGGTTATTTCTTAGAGAAGAATTAGGAGTTGTAAAGGAATAAGAGTCTTGAGTAGGAGTCCTATTAGGAGTTGGTTAGAAGTAGGAGTCCTATTAGGAGTTAGGGTTTAGAAGCCCTATAAATAGCTATGTATTCCTCCTCTTTTCATAAGCAATAGATGAATCTTTTCTGCAGCCTTTGAGCAGCAACTTGGAGGAAGGAACCCCTATAGAGTTCCAGGACGTCGATCCCCTAAAGAGATCAACCCCAAGCTTAGAATCTGCAAGGGTTCTAACACGATGCTACTATAGTGGTGATATGATCTCCTACAGTGTCAGCTTCTCTCTAAGGGCGACGATATTGTGGTGGCGACCATATCTCCCTAGGGTGACGGTACTGTAGCAGCGATCTGATATACTGCAGTAGCGGCTTTTCCCTATGGCGACGATTCTATAGTGACAACTAGAAGAGGGATCAAACATGGCAACGACGGCCCCTAGGGCTGGCGATGGTGGCGGGAGGGTTGATACGATGGCAAGACTCCCTACCGTTACCCCTCAAGTTGCTCCTCCACCATATCCTCTCTAGAGAGAAACTCCTTCGACGTAGCAGCATCGAAGCAGGTTGCGCTCTAGATCGCGGCAGCCTGCTCTCATCTCCAGTGACCCTCGGCCTTGGACTAGCCTCTTCAAGGCTCCGATTGGAAGTCCAAATCTAAGCTTGGAATTCTTTACTCCAGAAGTTCAAGCTAATAAGAAGATAGCTGTATACGAGATTGCTGATTCAGCAGGTCTATGGTGATTGTTGGCTATGTGGTAGGTCTCAAAACATCTTATTTCCCACTATCCTCATTTATCAAAACTCAATGGGAAATATCGTCATTTGATCTTCATATGCTGGAGAACGGATTCTTTGTTTGCAAGCTATACTCTAAAGAAAATTTGCAACGGGTCCTCGAAGGATTCTGGACTATTCGCGGCCATCCAATGATTCTATGACACTGGTCTCCTGATGTCCGTTTGGAATTATATAGCTTATAATCTATTCCATTATGGGTATCCTTTCAAGGCCTTCCTCAACATCTTTGGAGTTGACGTTTTATTGCAAAGTTATGCAGCACTCTGGGACAACCACTCTACGTCGACAAAGCAATAGTAGCTCAGACGAGATTAGCATTTGCACGAGCATGTGTACTGGTTTCTTGCGACGAAGATCTTCCTAATGAGGTTTTCTATCATGATCTTGATGGGAACACTCGGAATGTACATGTCTCATATTCCTGGAAGCCACAACGATGTCAGCGTTGCTTATCTTTTGGTCATGCAAATGGAGCTTGTCAGCAAACTCCAAAACCGATCACAAAGGTCTATCGACCACGTCAAGCGCCTAGCAACAAAATGAGTCTTCTCTAATGGTAGTAGCACCGATGGTGGCAAAGACTATTGAGCATTTCGACTCGCAAGGACAGCACCGCGGACAGAAGGACAAATCCAAAACTTTATCTCTTCCTATAATGTCGGAGCCTTCCACAATAGAAGTTTCCCATGGTACTAGTGGACAGGAGAAGCATAAGTCAGGAACTTCATCTCTTCCAATATCATCGGATCCGTCCACAATAGCTCAATGAACTCAAGCCCAAACAAATCTCCCCAACAAGGATATTCTTCCTCAACAAACTCAGGCCGCAACAAACATTGCCAACAAGGATATTCTGTCTCAACAAACTGATGCCCCAACAAGCCTCTCTAGCCAGGCTGCTCCAACAAGTACTAACCAGGATATTGTGCTGCGACAATCTTATCATGCTTCAACAAACCCTGCCAATCAAGACCACATGATTCAAGGTATTTTAAAATTTAAACATCTGCAAGCTGTAGATGAAGTGGATAAATATAGGAATAAAGCCATAAAGGGTAAGGATATTGTGCGGGAGAAAATACAAAACCAAATGATAAGAAAAAGGATGGTACAGTCCATCCAAAGTCGTAGGATGAATACCTTACCACCTTTATCATTTGTTTATTACTGATGAAGATAACATGCTGGAATGTTCATGGACTTAATAAGCCTAGGAAATGTCGGGAGCTCAATAGAATAATCAAGTCTATCGCATGTGATATTGTTATTCTAGTAGAAACGAAAATTAAACAATCGTGCGTTCAAGCTCAAAAGAATTTAATATGGCCGGATGCAGAACTGTTTACCAATGACTCAAATGAAACTTTTGGTAGAATATGGGTCTTATGACATCCTAACTCTATTAATGCTTGGTTTACTTTTGCTACTGATCAATTCATCCATTTTAAAGTAGAGGACAAAAAGACTGGCTGTCAATTCAATTTCACTGGTATATATACTTCAAACATTATGCAAGAAAGAAATACACTGTGGTCTGATCTAACTAACATTGTAGATGGCTATCTTAATGTACCTTGGATTGTTCTTGGTGACTTTAATACTGTTTGGTATACAAATGAAAAAGTGGGGGGTAGACAACTTTCAGAAAGTCAGCTTCAAAGTTTTAATGATTACATAAATACTGCTACATTGACTGATATAAAATTTGTGGGTAATTGGCTCTCTTGGAGTAATCAAGGTGCTGCTAACAGAAAAATAATGGCTAGACTCGATAGATGTCTGATTAATCAAGAATGGTTAATAGTTTACCCTGATTCACTTCTTGAGTATGATGCTCCATTATTTTCCTATCATTCTTTAATGTACATACACGCAGATAAAGCAACACCAAAAGGTAAGAAACCGTTTAGATTCTTTCTCATCCTCAGTTCCTTGATATTATCAGATCAGCTAGGAATGTTAATGTGCAAGGATCCCCCCTCTTACATATGATGTCAGAAACTCAAAGCCTGCAAAGCAGCACTTAAGGAGTGGAATACAAATACCTTTGGCAATATTACCAACCGAGTTCAATTTTGCAGAAAGGAACTAATAGCAATGCAACATGAGCTGCAACTTTAGCCCTATAATGAGAATCTTATCAACAAAGAGACAGAAGCTAGAAATAACTTCATGCAAGCCTTAAAACAGGAGGAAAGCTTTGCAAAACAGAAGTCTCAATAGCATTGGCTTACTTTAGGGGATTCCAATACTAAGTTTTTTTATGCTTCCATTGCTACTTGAAGAGCCGTTAACCGCATCAGGAAATGCAAAGACAAAGATATTTGTGTAAGATAGTTGTGTTTTACTTCGGGAGATCGTATATCCTTGAATCCTTATAGATCTATAGGAGAGGATGAAGGAGGTCAAGTGCTCTTCTCTATAGCGACGATCCACACATCAAGGTTGTGATGATGCTCCTCAAATCCCTACCTAAATCTCCATCTCCTATCTGAGGAGGACAAAGGGAGAGGAGATTAGGAGGTGACAACCAAGAAATCTCTAGCCTATGGGCCTTTAGTTCCCTCCTATTTATAGAGGCCTCTAGTTAACTTAACCCTAATGAATCCTAACATGTTGGGTTCTAGATCTCCATCCAATTACCCAAGCCTCTTAAATTAGTGGGTTTATATTTAATAATCTCTTATTAGCTCTTATTATATCTCATCCATGAGATCCAATAAATCAGGGGCTTATTGGATATCCAATAAGATAAGGGTTCTAATAGATATCTTATATTTGAACCTCTACTCATTATAACACCTACCATATGTGTATGACCTTCTAGGCTCAATATCGAGCTAATCGTGAGTTATACCTATCAGAGTTTCTTCTGACACAATGAATTATTATCTCTATAATCATTCACTCGACTCATCAATTGCGGATGTATTAGGCCACTACACTGCAATCCCCATACGATACAGGGGAATCAAATTTATTGGACCTATCTATCCTTAGTTATCATAGATCTATAGTCTCTCATCCATCTAATACCCCAAAGACAATATACCGAGCATGGTGCTATCAGGCCCATACGGTTTCTACTCGAGTCTCGCTCTAATCAGATTCTCCCAAAGAACTCTTTCTCTCTTAATCTGAATAACCCTAGCCAAGGATTTGTTTGAGCAAGAACACATAAGATTTTTCTCTTATAACATCGAGAGGGAATGATTCTCTATCGACACTCAATAGTCTTCATAAGGTTGGCTGCTACTCTTGATGACCAGTTGTGCTAGATCTGGAACTTCCAAACCTATAAGTCTGGTATCAAAGAGTACTCATATAAGACATTCTTAGTGTCTCAGGTCTAAGGACCAAGTACACCACTGGGACAATGAAATTATTGTCTAATAATGAGGTATCATTAACCATCCAATATTCTATGAGTAGATCAATCAGTGAACTCATTCTCTAATGAGCACCTACATTGTATCCCTAGTATCCCCACATGAGTAGCTATAAGACTAGTTGCCTTCATGTAGGATCAAGAGTGACACTAAGAGGAGGAGTAAGGGGGGGGGGGGGGGGGGGGGAGCGGTAAATTAGTACAGTGGAAAAAATTATCGATTTTGTAAATTTTTTATTCGTTGAAAATCGATCTTAGAAAGTGCTTGAGTTTAAAGTAAATGAACTAGCAATTAACTTAGAAGTAATTTTAGTAATGAAAAGCAGAATGGAAATGAGCATATTGAAATTTATAGTGGTTCGGTCGTTGTAACCTACATCCACTTTTGATTTCTCCTCCATCAAGGTCACCAACGTCTACTAATGGTCTTCCTTTAATATGCGAAGACTAACCACCTCTTTAGAGCACTTTTTCCTTTTCATTGGTTTAAGAGACAACTCTTACAGGCCTCACATCTCTCTTAAATGATCACAACACTTAGAAAGGGAGGAGCAGGACTCATCACTTTTACAACACTTTTAGCACCCCAAGATTTCAAGATTTTGTTCACACTTTTGTGTTCTCTTTCATGCAAAAATAAGTGGGGTATTTATAGGCCCCAATAGCTTCAAAATTGGAGCCAAAAAGTGTCACATCCCTGGATTTCGAGGTACTAGTGGTACTATCATCAGTAGACTGACATTCGATAGTACCACTACTTAATTTGGGTGGTACGATCTGTACATCCCTCATTTTTAAATTTTCGTATAAATTTCTAGTTGTAGTGTAAGAATCCATTTTAATTTGATAAAAGAGCTAAAGTATAAATCTGAGAACTTATTTATAAGATTTGGGGATCTGTTCAAAAAAAAAAAAGGACCTATATGTAAACCCTAAGGACCTAATCGTAAATATAATAATACAAGAACTAAATTGTAAAATACACTAAATTACAAATCCCACCATTTAAGCCTCTCTACCTTCGTTCTCAAGGAATCAGAGAAGGTAGCTACGTAGAAGAACAGGGAAAGAAAGAAAGAAGAAGAGAAAAAAAAAAAGAGGTGAAGAAGAAGAAAAAAAAAATTTAGGGCTTTGAGGTTTCTTGCTCAAATCTTTTTATTTAGGGTCTAATTCTCAAAGGCAAGTGTTCTAACCCCATCCTACAGAATTATTAGTCTTTACTCTCATATTTATGCTAAATTATTTGAAAGATTTCAACCTAGAACCTGCTATTTCTCTTGTTAGATACAAAATCATGAATTTAGAAATTTTCGGTAAACTGACTTCTATATACTATTTCGGAGCTATCTTTTAGCAACAAACTCTAATTTAGGTAAACCCTATTTCATTTGAAAAGAGGCTCAAATATCTTTATTTTGACACCTATATGGAATGATTTGGAGTTTAATTTCCTATGCAAAATTCTATTTCAATTTACCCTATAGATTTTGGAAAACCGGAATTAAAATTTCTGACCCTTAGTTACTGATTTGTTTATAACTTTCCATTGAGAAATCAGATTCATGTCAAGCCTAATTCACTAGAAACTAGACTTCAAAATCTTTCTATATTCATCAGATTTGAAGGATTTGGAATAAGATTCTAACAGATAGAGCTATTTTCACCGACCCTATGAATTCAGGAAAACAGAGTTGATGTTTCTGACCGTTCATCACGCAATAAATTGTAACTCCCTGTAGGTAACTTCAATTGATGCAAAACTTAGCTTACCCAAAACTGGATTAATACATACTTGGAATGAAACAGATTTTGGGCAAATTGGAGCATAAATGGTTATCTAAACAATTCATGCAATATACCTCTCAAGCTTTGCCAAAATCGAGCTTTGGTTGATTCTACTCTTTCTTGTTTCACCTATTGGGAAATTGATTTCAGCTAAATCTTGCTTTAGTTGGGCCATTCTTGCTTTAGTTGGGCCTTATATTATTGTTTTGAATTTTTATATATATACTCTTATCCTCAATTATTAGTATACTTGATCTAATCATTGAAATTCGTATTTGTATCGTACTTTGTACAGGCACTTGCATTACGTTGTTCCGCATGTGCTTTTGTTATGTGTCTATTCCTGTTGTGCCATTTTGGACATTGAATTTATCTAACCTTCTTTTGAATTGAGCTATATGTGATTGCTTTAAATCCTTAGGTGCTCCTGCTTTCATTTCTTTTCAAATTTGAATACATTTGTGAAAGATTATTGTTTGCATCGTATTGACTTGTAAAGGCACATGTACGTTTTGTTGTTTCGCATGTGCTTCCAATATGTGCTAATTATTATTCTTACTATCCTTTTGTACTCTGGTGCTTGTGGGATATTGTAAACCTTTGCCAGAAATGGTAAAGGGAGTTATGCATAGAGCCCGCGATGCTTTGCCGGCCCCTATGACTTCACTCAGACATGGGTGGATGAAGCTACCAGACGTAAGAGACTTATGTTTGGTGGTCATCCAGAAATGGATATACCATATTATGTTATGGTCCCACTTCACCTTCTATTTGTTTGATATGAAATCAAAAGTTTTGGCTATATGTTTCTTGCACGCTTTGGATAAGAACGAAATGTATGCACTTTTGGGCTCATGTTCATATTTGCTCTTCGTTATGTTATGAAATGTGTTATATATGTCTTTGATATGTCTTGAAATATTTCATAAGCCATAAGTATGCTCCTTATGCCATTGATATGTTCCAAATTCCTTTCCTCGATTGTCATGAACAAAACATAGTTCGAACGAAAATGACATTGTAATTTCCGCATTCAAACTAAACAGGCTTCTATTTCATTTGTATCTTTGTCTTGAATTTTGATACCTTATCTGTTTGAAAACTATCCTCCTTGTCATGGATACGTTAGTCACTTGCTGAGCTTTATATGCTCACTCTATTGCTATATAAATTTTTCAGGATAGCTCATCGCTCGCTAAAATGTTTATATTGGGCTAGGACAATAGAAAGCTAAAAGATTTTGGGCAACTCTTTCGTACTTGCTAGTTTAATGTTGTATAAGTTTCCTTTTGTGTAATGAATTACCAAGGACTAATCTTGATTGATGTATCTTGTAAAAGTTTGAAAGAAAAAAATATGGATCTCTCATGTTTTGGATTTTGGGAATGTTAAGTTAAATTTGTATAATGATATAAATATGTGGTACATGTTGGATTTAAGATTGTACAGATTTTCCCCACTCGTGGATTTATGATGTGGTTGTGGTTTAATTGAGTTGGCTTTGGATTTTATGAATCATCAAGTGATATGATGTATGTTTATGGACTACATAGGGTTTATGAAATTGTAGATTTTAGAAGTGAAATTTTGACTTGAATGTTTTCTTAGTGACCTCAAATGCATGATTGGATCCTGGTTTGTGATAAAAAGTTTTTAAATAATATCAATATTTTGAGGGGCGTAACAGAGGTGGTATCGAGTATGATTTGAGAATCACTAAGGGTTTTTTTTTTTATATACTAGATGAAAAAAAAAAATGGAGGTTATTGACTTTCATTTAGAGATTGATCAAAAAAATTTTCTTTTGATGTTTTAGGAAGCAAGGATGATGAGATCATCTGGTTCTCCTGTTGCATCTATTGCTGATCAATTGAGTGGTATCATGCGGACTCTGGAGACTATGACACAAGTGATGCAACAACAACAACAATATGTCCAACAAGGAAGAAATGATGGAACAGGGACATCAAACCAGATGGGGTTGGAAATTGAACAGTTTAAGAAGCTTAGTCCTCTCAGTTTTAGTGGTGAGTCTTAAATTGCCCTGATGATCAGAAAGTTTCTCTTGCCACCTTTATGCTGGAAGGAGAGGCTGAACACTAGTGGAGAATGATTAAGAGGATTTCTGAAGTCAAACATGAGCCAATAACATGGAAGGTATTCAAAGAAAAGTTTAACGATAAATATTTTCCAGACTGTATAAGAGATAAAAAAGAATTGGAGTTCTTGAATCATATTCAGGGAAATATGACGGTTATAAGGTATGAATCTAAATTCACTGAGCTCTTTAGGTTTGCTACACATATGACTGATGATGAATCTCGAAAAGAAAAAAGGCTTGAAAGGGGATAACGGCCAGCAATAAGAAGTCGAATGTCTGCTTTAAAGCTACAAACATATGCAGATACGGTAGAAAGAGCTTTAAAAATTGAGATAGACATGGAGGAAATTCAAGCATGGGCAAGAACAAAAAGGACAGATTTACTAGTAAAAGCAAGAGGGAAATTGAATATGAAGCTAAAAACAAGAGGATCAAGACATCTAGATTTGAGAAAGGGAAACCACTACGGAGGACTCAGTCATGTGCAAAATGTGGATTAAATCATGAAACAAGTTAGTGTTTTCAGACGATTGGGGCCTGTTTTACTTGTGGAAAGTTAGATCATCAAATAAGAGATTGCCCATTGAACAGGAAGAAAGAACCACTGCCTCCTAAATCAACAGCCCATGCTAGAGTATATGCTATCACTGAACAAGATTCTAAAGCTTCTAAATCAATGGTTGAAGGTATTCTTCATGTTTCTAAAAGAAATGCAAAAGTTTTGTTTGATCCCGGCTCCAACTTATCTTTTGTTTCACAATACTTTGCTTGTCACTTGGATGTTCTACCTAGACCCTTGGATTATATGATATATGTAACAACTGCTGTTGGGGATTCTTTAGCAACAAACTTGGTTTACCCATCTTGTTTGATCTTTATTGGAGAACATGAACTCCTTGCTGATTTGATCCTCCTAAAGATCTAGGGTTTTGATATTATACTTGGCATAGATTGGTTATCTTCTTATCATGCTACTATTGATTACTACACAAAAATACTTACGTTTTGCATACCAGATCAACCTATATTTTACTTTGAGGGCATTAGGCGTGATTTGCGCCTTGCTTGATATCAGCACTTCAAGCTTATCGTCTTATGCAGAAGGGTTGTTTTTGTTATATGGTGTGTGTAAAGGAGCATCCAAATCAGGAAACTCAACTAGATGAAATTTCAGTGGTCAAAGAGTTCCATGATGTATTCCCAAATGACTTGCCTAGTTTACCTCTAGATAGAGAGGGTGAATTTGCTATTGATCTGGTCCCCAGTACAACCCCAATATCTAAGCCTCACAGAATGGCACCACTCGAGCTAGAGGAATTAAAGAAGCAACTACAAGAATTACTAGATAAGGGTTTTATATGACCCAGCGTTTCATCGTGGGGTGCTCAGGTACTATTAGTGAAGAAGAAGGGTGGAACATTGAGGCTTTGTATTGATTATAGACTATTGAATTAGGTGACCATCAAAAACAAGTATCCCATACCCAGAATTGATGATTTGTTTGATCAATTGTAGGGTGCACAAGTATTCTCTAAGATTAACCTGAGGTCAGGTTATTATCCGTTGAAGATCAAGGAGGAGGATATTCCAAAAACAGCTTTTAGAACCCGATATAGTCACTATGAATTCTTGGTGATGCCTTTTGGTTTGACTAATGCCCCTGCAGCTTTTATGGAACTAATGAATAGGATATTTCAACCACTCTTGGATGATTGTGTAATTGTATTCATTGATTACATATTGGTGTATTCAAGGAGTAATCAGGAGCATGAGGAGCACTTGAGAAATGTATTGTCCATACTAAGAGAAAAGAAGTTGTATGCAAAATTTAGCAAATGTGAATTTTGGTTGAATGAAGTTGCTTTCTTAGGCCATGTGATTTCAGGGAAGGGCATATCTGTTGATCCAAAGAAAGTAAAAGCTGTAGTTAAATGGGAAGTACCAACAAATGTAACAGAAGTTAGAAGCTTCTTGGGCATGGTAGGTTATTACAGGAGATTTGTGGAGGGATTTTCTCGAATCACTCAACCTCTCACCAAACTCACTAAAAAGAATGTGAAATTTGTATGGGATGAAGATTATGAGCAAAGTTTTCAAGAGTTAAAAAGAAGATTGACTAGTGCCCCTATTCTCACTATTCCAAGTGGTAGTGAGGGATTTGTAGTTTATACTGATGCTTCAGGAAAGGGCTTGGGATGTGTTATGATGCAGGAAGGGAGAGTGATTGCTTATGCTTCTAGACAACTAAAAGGTTAGAACTAAATTATCCAACTCATGATTTGGAATTGGCAGCAATTGTTTTTGCCCTAAAGATTTAGAGACATTATTTGTATGGGCGGCAATTTGAAATCTTTACTGATCACAAGAGTTTGAAATATATTTTCACTCAGAAAGAGTTAAACATGAGGCAGCGAAGATGGATAGAACTTCTAAAGGATTATGATTGTGCCATCCGTTATCACCCGAGCAAAGCCAATGTTTTGGCTGATGCACTCAGTAGAAAATTTATAAATTTTATGGCTAGTCTAGTCATGAAGCAATGAAAGTTATTAGAAGAAAATTTTGATTTGAATGCTATGAGGAAAGATCAAGACTCAATGATATTGATGGCCTCCATTCAAGTGCAATCTGATTTTTTTTCAACAAATTAAGAAGGACAATTATGAGATCCACATTTAATCTACTTGAGGAATGAAGTAGAAAAGGAATTGAAGCCAAAATTTCAAGTTTCAAAAGATGGCCTATTGAGATCTGGGGATAGAATATATGTCCTAAATGAACCAGACATCAAGAACCAAATCCTAAAGGAAAGTCATACTTCAAAGTACACCATGCATCCTGGGAGCACTAAAATGTATAGAGATCTCCGAAGTCATTATTGGTGGGAAGGCATGAAGAAGGAAATTGTAATGTATGTTTCAAAATGTTTGACTTGTCAGCAAATCAAAGGAGAACACCAAAGACTTGGAGGGTTGTTGCAACCTTTAGATATTCCTGAATGGAAATGGGAATGTGTTACCATGGATTTTGTTTCAGGACTACCTAGAACCTCTAGAAAGCATGATGCTATTTGGGTTATCATTGATAGGCTAACAAAATCTGCACATTTCCTACTGATTAATATGACTTATTCGCTTGACAGACTTGCAGATTTATATGTCAGTGAAATAGTAAGACTTCATGGTATTCCAAAAGAGATCATCTCTGATAGAGACTCCAGATTTCTCTTTAGATTCTGAAGAAGATTACAGGAATCTATGGGCACTAAAGTCAAGTTTAGCACTGCATATCATCCTCAGACTGATGGTCAGTCAGAAAGAACAATTCAAACACTTGAGGATTTGCTTAGAGCCTATGTTATGGATTGGAAATGTGAATAGGATAAAGATATTTCACTTATTGAGTTCACTTATAATAATAGTTATCATTCAAGTATTCAGATGGCTTCTTATGAAGCTTTATATGTTGGGAGGAAGTTGGTGACAGAAAGTTGTTAGCACCACACAAGGTATAAGAAACTACTGAGAAAATTCAAGTTATAAAAGAAAGGTTGAAAACTGCTCAGAGTCGTCAAAAAAGTTATGCTGACAATAGAAGACGAGATATAGAGTTTGAAATCGGAGATTTTGTGTTCTTAAAGGTCTCCCCTTCCAAAGGCATTGTAAGATTTGGGAAGAAAGGAAAGTTAAGCCCAAGATTTATTGGACCTTTTGAGGTCCTTGAGAGGGTTGGTTCTGTCGTTTACAGGATTGCTTTGCCACCATCGTTGTGCCATATCCATAATATATTTCATGTTTCGATGATTAGAAAGTATATACCTGATCCCTCTCATATCATTAAGTATGAACTGATGGAGATCGATAAAGATTTATCTTATATGGAAGAGCCCACCCAGATTATTGATAAGAAGGAAAAGATTCTAAGAAATCGGATTATTCCTCTAGTTAAAGTAATTTAGAGACATCATTCTGGAGAGGAGACAACCTAGGAGTTAGAGGAAGCAATGAAAAATGTTTATCATCGTCTTTTCATCGATAGGGGTATGATAAATTTAGAGGACTAAATTTTTTTTTTAAGGGGGGGAGAGTGTAACATCCCTCATTTTTAAATTTTCGTATAAATTTCTAGTTGTAGTGTAAGAATCCATTTTAATTTAAAAAAAGAGCCAAAGTATAAATCTAAGAACTTATTTATAAGATTTGAGGATCTGTTCAAAAAAAAAAAGGACCTATATGTAAACCCTAAGGACCTAATCGTAAATATAATAATGCAAGGACTAAACTATAAATGTACAAAATTACAAATCCCACCGTTTAAGCCTCTCTGCCTTTGTTCTCAAGGAACTAGAGAAGGCAGCTGCGTGGGAAAGAAAGAAAGAAGAAGAGAAAAAAAAAAGAGGAGAAGAAGAAGAAAAAAAAAATTTGGGGCTTTGAGGTTTCTTGCTCAAATCTTTTCATTTAAGGTCATAATTCTTAAAGGCAAGTGTTCTAACCCCATCCTATAGAATTATTAGTCTTTATTCTCATATTTATGCTGAATTATTCGAAAGATTTCAACCTAGAACATGCTATTCTCTTGTTAGATACAAAATCATGAATTTGGAATTTTTTGGTAAACTGACTTCTATGTACTATTTCGAAGCTATCTTTTAGCAACAAACTCTGATTTAGGTAAACCCTATTTCATTTGAAAAGAGGCTCAAATATCTTTATTTTGACACCTATGTGGAATGATTTGGAGTTTAATTTCCTATGCAAAATTCTGTTTAAATTTACCTTATAGATTCTAAAAAACCAGAATTAAAATTTCTGACATTTAGTTACTGATTTGTTTATAACATTCCATTGAGAAATTAGATTCATGTAAAGCCTGATTCATTAGACACTAGACTTCAAAATCTTTCTATCTTAATCATATTTGAAGGATTTGGAATAAGACTCAAATAGATACAGCTATTTTCACTGACCCTATGAATTCAGGAAAACATAGTTGATGTTTCTGACTGTTCATCACACAATAAATTGTAACTCCCTGTAGATAACTTCAATTGATGCAAAACTTAGCTTACCCAAAATTGGATTAATACATCCTTCGAATGACACTAATTTTGGGCAAATTGGAGCATAAATGGTTATCTAAACAATTCATGCAATATACCTCTCAAGCTTTGCCAAAATCGAGCTTTGGTTGATTCTACTCTTTCTTGTTTCACCTATTGGGAAATTGATTTCAGCTAAAATCCTTGCTTTAGTAGGGCCTCATATTATTGTTTTGAATTTATATATATATATATACTCTTATCCTTCAATTATTTGTATACTTGATCTAATCATTGAAAATTTATATTTGTATCGTAATTGTTTTGCACAAGCACTTGCATTACGTTGTTCCGCATGTGCTTTCGTTATGTGCCTATTCCCGTTACGCCACTTTGGACATTGAATTTATCTAACCTTCTTTTTGAATTGAGCTATATGTAATTCCTTTGAATCCTTGGGTGCTCCTGCTTTCATTTCTTTTCAAATTTGAATACATTTGTGAAAGATTATTGCTTGCATCGTATTGACTCGTAAAGGCACATGTACGTTTTATTGTTTCGTGTGTGCTTCCAATATGTGCTAATTATTGTTCTTACTATCCTTTTGTACTCTGGTGCTTGTGGCATATTATGAACCTTTGCCAGAAATGGTAAAGGGAGTTATGCATAGAGCCCACGATGCTTTGCCTGCCCCCTATGACTGCACTCATACGTGGGTGGATGGAGCTCCCAAACGTGAGAGACTTATCTTTGGTGGTCATCCAGAAATGGATGTACCATATTATGTTATGATCCCACTTCACCTTCAATTTGTTTGATATGAAATCCAAAATTTTGGCTATATGTTTCTTGCACGCTTTGGATAAGAACGAAATGTGTGCACTTTTGGGCTCATGTTCATATCCGCTCTTCATTATGTTATGAAATGTGTTATATATGTCTTTGATATGTCTTGAAATATTTCATAAGCCATAAGTATGCTCCTTATGCCATTGATATGTTCCAAATTCCTTTCCTCGATTGTCATGAACAAAACATAGTTCGAACGAAAATGACATTGTAATTTCCGCATTCAAACTAAACAGGCTTCTATTTCATTTGTATCTCTGTCTTGATTTTGATACCTTATCTGTTTGAAAACTATCCTCCTTGTCATGGATACGTTAGTCACTTGCTGAGCTTTATATGCTCACTCTATTGCTATATAAATTTTTCAGGATAGCTCATCGCTCGCTAAAATGTTTATATTGGGCTGGGACAATGGAAAGCTAAAAGATTTTGGGCAACTCTTTCGTACTTGCTAGTTTAATGTTGTATAAGTTTCCTTTTGTGTAATGAATTACCAATGACTAATCTTGAATGATGTATCTTGTAAAAGTTTGAAAGAAAAAAATATGGACCTCTCATGTTTTGAATTTTGGGAATGTTAAGTTAAATTTGTATAATGATATAAATATGTGGTACATGTTGGTTTTAAGATTGTATAGATTTTCCCCACTCGTGGATTTATGATGTGGTTGTTGTGGTTTAATTGAGTTGGCTTTGGATTTTATGAATCATCTAGTGATATGATGTATGTTTATGGATTGCACAGGGTTTATGAAATTATGGATTTTAGAAGTGAAATTTTGACTTGAATGTTTTCTTAGTGACCTCAAATGTATGATTGGATCCTGGTTTGTGATAAAAAGTTTTTAAATAATATCAATATTTTGAGGGGCGTGACAGAGGTGGTATCGAGCATGATTTGAGAATCACTGACGATTTTTTTTTTGATATACTAGATGAAAAAAAAAAGGAGGTTATTGACTTTTTTTTTTATAAGTAAAAAGTAAATTGATTTTGTGTAAAGTTTCTACAAATAGCTTTGTCTATACCAGTTATAGACGAAGCTAGATAACTCGTAGAGTACTCATGCGGTAGTTATGACTACACATGCTGTAGACTATAACTCTTAACTGTGGCCAACAAATAAAATATAAAGTCCAGATATGCCAAGATTTCCTGTGGGTACAGCTTTTAACTTCATGCCCAAGGTTTTTAGCTAATAGCAAAATTGAATTTGATAAAAATATCTTTTTCTCTTCGTGTAAAGTGCTTCGTTTTGATATCGTTCTTCATACAAGATCTTGAGTCTCTAATAATCTTTGTCAAGAGCTGAGCATTGTTTGTGTGTTGACACTCAAAGATTCTGCTACATCTTTCCTTCCACATCCACCTAATAGCGCATCTGAAAGTAACCTTTGCCAGTTGTGTAAGAGGTTCTTTTCTTGAAAAACATTGCATGAGGTCACCTAATTCTTGAAGCAAGTTTGGTTGCGGCATTCTATTGAGTTCGAATCGCTGGAGAATCTCCTTCCATATCCATTTAGTATAGTCACAAGCAAAATAGAGATGATCAATAGTTTCTTCTTGTTGCATGCAAAGGGAGCATCGGTTAACATGATGAATACCTCTTCTTTTCATATTTTCTATTGTAGGTAGTTTATTCAGAAGGGCCTGCCATGTACATGAGGAATGTCTCTGTGATCCCGGTCGATCCCATGTCCAATTGCTTGGGAGCCACTTGTTATTTTTTTGCCTAATTTGATTCCATGCGGACGTGGCACTAAATTTGCCATTATCATGAAGCCAAATAAGTACATCTGTAGAGTTGTTCCTAATTGGAATAGCTGTGATAGTTGGCCAAAGTGATAACATTTCATGAGAAATAGGAGTAGGGAGATACCAGGTACCATTAGCAATGAATTCAGAAACCTTCCAATCTTTAGGAGCCCCAAGGTCTTTTCGTATTCTGTCACCATATAATTGAAATATACTTTTCCCATTCATCCAAGGATCGTACCACATATTAGTATTAGTTCCAGTAGAGATTGCGTACGAAATGTGTTTGATTAGCCAATTCCTTGCCTTTAAAATTCCTTTCCAAGCTGCAGAGTGGTATGTTCTTGTTGAAATTTCCCAAATCGATTCTTTTGAAAGATACCTAGCAGAAACCCATTGTGACCATAAGGAACATTTGTTTTGCAAAAGGTCCCACAATTGCTTTACCAAACATGCTTTATTCCAATCTCTAGTATTTCTCAGGTTCAACCCCCCTTCATCTTTCGGTTTGCAGATGCTGTCCC
Source organism: Musa balbisiana (assembly GCA_004837865.1). Taxonomy (NCBI): domain Eukaryota; kingdom Viridiplantae; phylum Streptophyta; class Magnoliopsida; order Zingiberales; family Musaceae; genus Musa; species Musa balbisiana. The sequence goes on from PYDT01002584.1 coordinate 107,543, forward strand.
AATTTACCATATGCATTGTCTTATCATTTGTGCCATTCCAGAAGAAGTTTATTAATAATCGTTCAATATCTTGGAGAAGTCCAACAGGCAGAAGAAATGTATTAGACCAATATATAGAGTAAGAGTACAACACCGAACGGATGAGTTCAAGTCGTCCTGCTTTTGATAGAAGCCTATTTTTCCAGGAGGAAATTATATTCTTTATTTTTTGCAGGATAGGCTGACAGTGGGTTTTGTGAATGCCAGTGGATATGAGTGGGAGACCCAGATATGTAATTGGTAGATTTCCCTCACTAACCCCTAGGGTATGTGCAATAACGTCTTTGTCCTCAATGCAAGGGTTAATGTAGACTTTACTTTTCGCATGATTTAACTGAAGGCCAGAAACTATACCAAAATCATTCAGAATAGTAGCCAGGTTTCTTACTGAAGTTGAATCATTCTGAAGAAAGATAAGAAGATCATCTGCAAAGATTATATGTGATATATGAATAAGGCCAGCATGGGGTACCTTAATACTGCCATCAGAGACCGCATATTCCAACATACAGCTAAGTCCTTTCATTGCAATAGTAAAGAGATATAGAGAGAGTGGATTGCCTTGTCGGATGCCATTCTTGCTCCCAAAAAAACCAATAGGTGAGCCGTTGAAGAGTATTGAAAACTTTGGAGTTTCTAAACAACATTGAATCCAATTAACCCATTGCTGAGGGAAGTTCAGAGGTTATTGACTTTCATTTAGAGATTGATCAAAAAATTTTTCTTTCGATGTTTTAGGAAGCAAGGATGACGAGATCATCTGGTTCTCCTATTGCATCTACTGCTGATCAATTGAGAGGTATCATGCGGACTCTGGAGACTATGGCACAAGTGATGCAACAATAACAACAACATGTCCAACAAGGAAGAAATGATGGAACAGGGACATCAAACCAGACGGGGTTAGGAATTGAACAGTTTAAGAAGCTTAGTTTGTTAGGATCGGAGCGGCACTAAGAGGGGGGGGGGGGGGGGGTGAATTAGTGCAGCGGATTAAAACGTCGGGTTTAGAAAATCTTTCGTACGATAAAAACCAAACTCGAAAGTTCTTAACTTGAAAACATGTTCGTAAAGGTGTGCAGCAAAAGTAACGAGGAAGTAAAGCACGTGTGAAGGTTTACAGTAAGGTAAATAGCAATAAGTAAATGCAAACCAGAGAACACGCCAATTTTAAAGTGGTTCGATCAAAATGTCCTACATCCACTTACGAAGCCTTCTTCGATGAGGCTCCCAACTTCCACTAGCAACTAGCAAATCACTTTGAAGGGGAAGGACAAATACCCCTCTTACAACCTTTTACAAGTGGTTCACACTCTTACAAATTTTCAATGAGAAAGAAGGTGGTGAACACTCAAGCAATTGAAAACAACACTTGCTAAAGACTTTGCTAAGGTTTTTATCTCAATCTATTGCTTCTCAAAAGTTGTAATCTCTGCTGAGAATTGAGGGGTATTTATAGGTCTCAAGAGGATTCAAATTTGGGCTCCAAAATTTGAATTCTCTTCGGTTCCCGAAGCTAGTGGTGCCACTGCCTGTCAGTTCTGACACTAACAGTGTACTGGGCGGTGCCACCGCCTAGCTCTTCGGGTGTTGGGCGGTGCCACCGCCTAGCTCTTCGGGTGCTGGGCGGTGCCACCGCCCAGTCCAGCGGTTCCACCGCCCAACCTTTCGGGTTCTGGGTGGTGCCACCGCCTTTGCTGGCGGTGCCACCGCCTACACTATTGCAGCTCACTGGTTGGGCTCCAAAGGCTCCAAACTTGGCCCAAACCAATCCGAACTCAGGCCTAATTGGCCCCTACTTGGGTTATAAGATTACATCTAATCCTAACCCTAATTAACATGCTAACTACAAATTTTAAAGACATTTCCTAAGTTATTATAAAGTCCATAAGTCAAGACTTCTTCCGGCGAACTTCCGACGGTCTTCTGATAAACTTTCGGAAACCATTCTACGGACTCCCGGCAAGCTCCTAGACTTCACAATTTGATTTTGGCGAGTTCCAACGAGCTTCTTCGACAAGCTACGATCTTTCTCAGTGAGCTCCGTGAACTTCCGACGTACCTTCCGGTGAACTTCCGAAAACCCTTCGGCAAGCTCCCTACTCATTCTCGGCTAGTTCCGGTAGCATTCCCGATGAACCTTCAGACTTCCATCGGACTCTCAAACTCCTAACGAATCCTTCGCGCTTAACTCCGGCACTTTGTTTCGCTTTATGTCTTCATCGTTATCGTAGTTAATCCTGCACACACAAGCCAAAACTCTACTTTGATCTAGACAATTATTACAATGCGAATTGACATTCTGTTGCTCGGCACATCATTGGTTGGCGCTTTGTCCGATTCTTCAGCGCATCGTCCTCTCTTGCGGCTTGTTGCCCAATCGGTGGTTGACCACCGCAACCCAGATATCCTTGGTGCAATTCTGCTCTCCTTTGCCTGATACCCGACGTCTAAAGCGTTCTACCGTCCAATATCCTGATGTGATCTCCTCCGGCGCAACGTCAATTCCTCTTGCGTTAACTGTCTAATCCCGATCGAGTAGACCTGCATCACTCAAAATGTAATTTAAACATCTAAACACAATCAATTAGTTTCATCATCAAAATCCGAGATTCATAATCTCCCCCTTTTTGATGATGATAACTAATTGATGGCTACCGGAGTTAACCTTAACTCTCCGGAGTTTAACCAAACTCCCCCTATCAATATGCCATTGATAGAGCACTTGGATTATCCCAAATCCAAGCAACATTCATCACATGTTATGAAAAATATTTAAACCATCATGCAAATATATATAAAATATTCATTTCAATGCATGAAGTCATCAATATATCCCCCTATGTCATCAACAAAAAGGAGAAATAGCTTTAGCTATTTTAAAAGATATTCAAGTTTTGTAACATGAAGCTAGATTTTTCATCTCATCACAACATATAAGCACAAAAGCATAGTAAGATTTTAAGTTCAATCATGGTAATTCAACACTTGTTTCTTTTCTTGTGCAAGATTGCACTTTGCTTTTATTTGCATGTTTTAACTAGCAAAAGGTTTCTCCCCTTTGTTTTTGTCGAAAAGAAGGGAAGAGTACAAGCTAGCCAGCATTTGCCTTGAGCTAGCAATCTTTCTCCCCCTATGTCGTTGTCGAAAAGAAGGAGAGGAACCAATGATTTAGACTTTTAAATAAATTATGAATTTGCATCAATCAATATTTCAATCATCACATGATACATATAAGACAAAAATACAAAGAAATCATGTCATGAAAGACATCAATTGTTAAACATGATATGATAATAGTCTCAAAATTTTCAATTTATGATACATGTGATACATTACGATAAAAAATTTAATGTGATGCTTTTAAGGATATCAACCTATTTTTGATATAAAGCATGTTAAGAGCAATTATATTGCAAGTTTTCTAAGTTTTGCATTTTTTGCTTCTTTTGAGATAGCAATTCTTTGCTTCTTTACAAGCTAGTAACTTTTACGATATGCAAGTTTTACTACATACAAGCTAGCAAATTTAAAGATGTGCAAGTTGGCATATTTTCTTTTCTTTGTGATATGCATGATAGCATTTCTTTGTAATGTTCAAGATAGCAAATTGTACATTATTCTAGCTAGCAAATTAAAGATGTTCAAGAAAGCAAGCTCTTTCTTCTCTTTTGAGAAGTGTCATTTTTGCTTCCTTAGCAAAATGCCAAACTAGCAAGGGACCATGTTTTACATAAGGCAAGCAAACAATTTGGCAAGTGTTACATTTATATCTTTTTTTTAGATGTGCGAGAAAGTAAGCAAGTTTTTACATTTTCTTGACTTGTGCAAGCTATCAAGTTTTAGATATGCAAGATAGTAAGATAGCATGTCCTTCACAACATTTTACAACATTTTAGAACATGCAAGCTAGCAGTTTTAAGATGTTCAAAAAGCAGCTCTTGCTTCTTGAAATATGCACGTTGCAAGCTATCAAATTTTACTTCCTTTGCAATATGCAAGTTTAGCATATTTAGCATCTTGAGATAGTAACTGTTTACTTCTCTTTAGACTACAAGCTTTGCAATTCATTGGTAGTGTTCATGATAGCAAGTTCTTTCAATGAAATGATCGAGCTAGCAAATTTTCCTTCCTTTGAAATATGCAGGCTAGTAAACTAACTCCCCCTTTATCAATTATCAAAAAGAAGGGAGAAATCAATGGCAAAAAAAAATTTTAATCATTATACAAGCCATATTACAAAATCATATCATGATATCAAGAAAATTTAAGAAAGACATGATTCATTCGACAAATCTTTTTAATAGAGCAAAAGAATTATACAACCAAGGATCATCATTAAAATATATCAATATCATAGATCAAGTCATGATTCATGATTCATCATAAAGCAAATTAATTTTCAATCATCACATAAGGCATTTAAAGAATTTTTGAAACATAGGAGAATGATTAATTTAAGCATGCAATGTTTCAATCAAATTCAAGTCCTGAATACCAATACTTTCATATTGTGAGTATCAATTCATGAATACCAAAAGATATTATTTATGATTCCAATTTTGCAAGATCAAGATTATGATTTAGATAAAACTCATTCAAATCAAATCGTTAACTTTGAAACTCATAATCAAGTCATCAAAATCAATTTCAAGATTCACAAAATATCATGAAATCATTAATATCGATCAAATGTGAAAAGCATTTTTTAAGTGATTCTTTTTCATCTAAGCATGCCTTAGTCTTTATATGCCAAATCAAGATAAGCATGAAAATTCAAGATGAAAAGGTAAAATTTTATAAAACAACTTATCAAGCAAGATTTTAAACATCTGTTTTCAAGCCATATAAAGAGTAAGTCAAGGATTCAATTATCTCATGTCATGAATTCCAACAGGCATCTCAAATTATCAACATCAAATTATAAAGATATTTCAAAAAGATATATCGATAAGTGATTCATTTGTATTATTTCATTCATTCGGAAGATTCTCCTCTTTGGTAAATAAATCTAGGAGAACAAAATGAATTAAGGAAGATATAACATGATTGAAGCATTGAAAATGATTCATATTTAAAATGTGTCTCATGTCATAAGTATGAATCAAGCATTTGTGTAATCCAAAATCATCCTCAAAGTCACATTCAATAAATTCATACATGACAAGCATAGATTTATTGAAAAGTCAATAAGATAGAGGATCGCTTTTCATTTTTATAAATTTCTATTCATGTGATTTGCTTCTTATAAGCATGCCTTTACCTTTAATAAAACAAGTGTCTACATTTAAGATGAAAAGGTAAATTTCATAAAACAAATCATCAAGCATGATTCCATGATAGCATTCTTTTAATATCTTGATATTCATCATCAAGTATGATTTCAAAAAGTATGTTCAAGAGAAATCATTAAGACAAAATGCATGATACACTCATTTATTTTCAAAATATTCATCATGTTTATTTTCATGAGATTCACAAGATTGGTAAAATAAATTCATTAATCTCAATAGGATAGAAAATTCATTTTCATTTCATACAATTGATTTCATGTGAGGGTATTCAAGTCTTTTGTGAAAACATGTATCATCATTTAAAATCGAAACATAAGTTTCGTCATGAAGCCGTCAAGACCAAACATATCATGATATCACATCTATCATTAAAAGACCATCAAGAAAATCATACATAGATGTACATGCACTATGTCATCTTAATATGTCATGAGAATGTCATCTTAATTCGTCATAAAAACGATTAGACCAAAAACATGTTTATCTAAAATGAGAGTTTCAAATCAACATTTACTTCAAAAACCTATGCATGGCATAAAATCATCAAGATACACATGCATGGATTAATCCTAAGCATTATCACATATCATATAATTATCATCCCTAATGTTGTATACATCATTCAACATTTCAAAACATAACATGCATGAAACCTTAGCAATATACTTTTCATGATCAAATTTTTTAATTTTTCAAAAATGCTAAAAAGAAAAACATGATATAATTTTTGAAAAATAATTTTTTATTTCCTATTCCTACTATCTAAATTAAGCACTCATGAAAAACTTCAAATAATTTCAAAATAATTCAAGAGAGTTGAGTTACTTACCTTGTAGTCGAAGCCCGTCAGAGCCCAATTCGTCGTTTCACCTTTCGAAGTTCTTGATTCATCCTTGGTTGCCTTCCTCTTCTTTGGCCTCTTTCTCCGTTCAAGTTCATTGTTTATTTTAGATTTTTATTTAATGAACTTATTAAGATTTAGTGTTCGAAGTTCAAGTTCATCATTGTCCTCATCACTTGAGTCATCGCTCAAGTGGTATTCATTTGTCTGGAGTTCCAAATCCTTCCTATTCTTTGGAAGGTGGTTCAAGTGCTCATTGGGTTCAAAATATTATAAAAGTGTCATTTCATAGGTCATTAATGACCCGATTAATTCTTTTAATGGAAATTATTTAAATTTTTTATGTCTTGTATTGCGGTTATTTTAGGATCCCACCTTTTTGGAAGGGATCTTAAGATCTTACTTACGAGATCAAAATTTGAAAAAGATTTACCAAGAACTCTAAGATTATTGATGACATCCGTGAAACGGGTGTACATGTCGCCTATAGTCTCGCTTGGTTGCATTCGAAAAAGCTCAAAATCATACAATAAAATGTTAACTTTCGAGTCTTTGACTCTACTAGTTCCCTTATGCGTGATTTCAAGTGTTCGCCAAATATCAAAAGCCGTTTCGCACATAGAAATCCGATTAAACTCATTTTTGTCCAAAGCGCAAAATAAGGCATTCATAGCCTTTGCATTTAAAGAAAATACTTCTTCTCCAAATCCGACCATTCATTCATCAGTTTAGAAGAAAGTTGAAAATTCTTTTCAATAATATTCCATAAATCCAAATTCATAGAAATCAAGAAAACTCTCATTCGAGTTTTCCAATAAGTATAGTCCAATCCGTTAAACAACGGTGGACGAACCGAAAAGCCCTCTTGAAAGCCATGAAGAGTCATTTCTCTCAAGTGTAAATCCGAAATGAGAAATATCGGGCTCTAATACTAATTGTTAGGAACGGAGCGGCACTAAGAGGGGGGGTGAATTAGTGCAGCGGATTAAAACGTCGATTTTGGAAAATCTTTCGTACGATAAAAACCGAACTCGAAAGTGCTTAACTTGAAAGCATGTTCGTAAATGTGTGCAGCAAACGTAATAAGGAAGTAAAGCACGTATGAAGGTTTGCAATAAGGTAAAGTGCAATAAATAAATACAAACCAGTGAACACGCCAATTTTAAAGTGGTTCGATCAAAATGACCTACATCCACTTGCGAAACCTTCTTCGACGAGGCTCCCAACTTCCACTAGCAAATCACTTTGAAGGGGAAGGACAAATACCCCTCTTATAACTTTTTACAAGTGGTTCACACTCTTACAAAGTTTCAACGAGAAAGGAGGTGAACACTCAAGTAATTGAAAACTAGACTTGCTAAAGACTTTGCTAAGGCTTTTATCTCAATCTATTGCTTCTCAAAAGTTGTTATCTCTGCTGAGAATAGAGGGGTATAGGCCTCAAGAGGATTCAAATTTGGGCTCCAAAATTTGAATTCTCTTCGATTCCCGAAGCTAGCGGTGCCACTGCCTGTCAGTTCTGACACTGACAGTGTACTGGGCGGTGCCACCGCCCAGTCCAACGGTGCCACCGCTTGGCTCTCAGGTGCTGGGCAGTGCCACCGCCCAGACCGGCGGTGCCAGCGCTTGGCTATTTCAGCTCACTGGTTGGGCTCCAAACGTGGCCCAAACCAGTCCAAACTCGGGCCCAATTGGCCCCTACTTGGGTTATAAGATTAACACCTAATCCTAACCCTAATTAACATGCTAACTACGAATTTAAAGACATTTCCTAAGCTATTACAAAGTCCACAAGTCAAGACTTCTTCCGGCGAACTTCCGGCGATCTTCCGAGAAACTCTTGGAAACCATTCTGTGGACTCCCGGCAAACTCCTAGACTTCACGATTTGATCTTGGCAAGTTCCGATGAGCTTCTTCGGCAAGCTACGATCTTTCTCGATGAGCTTCGCGAACTTCCGACGTACATTCTGGCGAGCTTCCGAAAACCCTTCGGCAAGCTCCCTACTCATTCTCGGCTAGTTCCGGCAGCATTCCCGACGAACCTTCAGACTTCCGTCGGACTCTTGAACTCCCAACAAATCCTTCGCGCTTGACTCCGGTACTTTGTTTCGCTTTATGTCTTCATCGTTATCGTAGTTAATCCTGCACACATAAGCCAAAACTCTACTCCGATCTAGACAATTATTACAACACGAATTGACATTCTGTTGCCCGACACGTCATTGGTTGGCGCTTCGTCCGATTCTTCAGTGCATCGTCCACTCTTGCAGGTTGTTGCCCAATCGGCGGTTGACCTCCACAACCCCGATATCCTTGGTGCAATTCCGCTCTCCTTGGCCCGATGCCCGACGTCCGAAGTGTTCTACCATCCAATATCCTAACGTGATCTCCTCCGGCGCAACGTCAATTCCTCCTGCATCAACTGTCTAATCCTGATCGAGTAGACCTGCATCACTCAAAATGCAGTTAAACATCTAAACACAATCAATTAGTTTCATCATCAAAATCCGAGATTCAACACATTCGGCCCAGGGAAGCCATTTCGCCCACTCTTTTGGTCGATCACTAGTGTAACACCGAAGGTACGTCTCTAAACACCTATTTACCACCTTTGGTTGGTCGTCAGTTTGTGGATGATATGCTGTGCTCATCTTGAGTTTGGTGTCTTGTAACTGAAATAACTTGGTCCAAAATTTACTGGTGAAGATCTTGTCATCATGATCACTTACAATGGACCTTGGCATCCCATGCAGTTTAACAATATTTTCTATGAAAATCTGGGCAATTCTAGCAGTAGTGTAGGGATTTCTCACAGCACAAAAATGAGCATATTTTGTAAGTCGATCAACCACCACGAGAATTGTGCTTTTACCTTTGGAAGGTGGCAGCCCTTCGATGAAGTCCATGGATATGTCAGTCCACACTGAGTCCGGTATGGGTAGTGGTTGTAGCTTCCCTGGATTTGCCACTGTTTCACCCTTGTGCTGTTGACATACATCACATTGTACCACATATTCAGCAATAATATTTTTCATCCCTCTCCAATAAAAATTTTGCTTCACTCTTTTGTAGGTTTTCAGAAATTTGGAGTGCCCTGCTAAAGGTGTAGAGTGCATTTCATATAGGAGAATTGTGATGCAAGGGGAGTCAGGTATAAGCACAATGCGATCTTTGTAGCGTAGATCCCTAGAATCCCAAGTGTAGTGGGCTATTGCATTTGGATCCTACTCCAATTTTTTTATGGTGTTGCTAATCTCTAGATCCTTCTTCCATTCTTCCCTAATGTCTTCAAGGAGGCTAGTGGTAGGAAGGGAGATGGCTGAAACCTTATCTTGCTCAGGTAGTCGTGAGAGTGCATCTATAACAACGTTTTCTTTTCCCTTTTTATAAATAATTTCATAATCGAATCCAAGAAGTTTGGTTACCCATTTTTGCTGCTTAGGGGATGATATCTTTTGCTCCAAAAAGTATTTGAGACTTCTATGGTCGGTTTTAATTTGAAATCGCCGGCCAGTCAGGTAGGGTCTCCACCTCGTTACTGCGTGCACAATGGCTAGCATCTCCTTATCATATACTGACATATTTTGATGGGAGAGAGACAATGCTTTGCTAGTATATGCGAGTGGTCGACCATCTTGCATGAGAACAGCTCCAATTCCGACTCTAGATGCATCGACCTTAATGATGAAGGGTCGGCTGAAATCTGGTAGTGCTAGCACCAGTGTCATTTTCATGGCTGCCTTAAGTTTGTCGAAGGTAGCGGAGGCTTTGTCCGACCATTAGAAGGCATCTTTCTTCAGTAGAGATGTGAGGGGTGCACTGATCTTCCTATAGTCCTTAACAAATTTTCGGTAGTAGCCCGTTAGTCCAAGGAACCCACGCAGTAATTTCACGTTTGTAAGTTTCGGCTAGCCTTGCATTGCCTCAATTTTTGTTGGGTCTACCGCCACCCCTTCTTCTGATATTATGTGCCCAAGGTACTCTACTTTTTGCTGGAGAAAGCTACACTTTGGTTTTTTAACAAAAAGAGTATTCTCCCGAAGGATCGTCAAAACAATCCGTAAATGCAAGAATTCATAATGGCCATCATGTGTGCGGAATGCAGTTTTTGGAATGTCGTCTTCACATACTCGAATTTGGTGGTAACCGGATCGGAGGTCTAAATTCGTGAAGACTCGAGCTCATTTTAATTCATCAAGAAGTTCATCCACCAATGGTATTGGGTACTTGTCCTTGACAGTGATGCCATTTAAAGCTCAGTAGTCGATGCACATCCGCCAAGTTCTGTCCTTCTTGCATACAAGTAGCACCGATGAGGAATAGGGGCTACAACTTGGCCGAATCACTCATATTTCAAGCATCTCCTTTACGATCTTTTCAATTTCATCCTTCTGGAGGTGAGGATATTGGTATGGTCGAGTGTTCGCTGGTGGCTTGCCCGGAAGGATTGGAATCCGATGGTCATGTTGCCGGGAAGGAGGAAGACCGTGTGGTTCAGAAAAAATGTCAGCAAATTCAGCAAGCAATTGGGTAAGATTTTGATCTTCAATCTCTATTTTCTTCCCCTTTGGTTGCTGCTAGAGATGCATCAAAAAGCCACCATTTACCTTGTGCAAAACTTTCTCCATTCATTGGTTGAAACAATGGTTACGTTACTTCCGTGCTTCCCGTGTAGGATGATCTGTTTGCCTTTGCAGCAGAATTTCATAATTAATTTGGAAATGTTCTAAGAGACATCACCTAGTGTAGTCAGCCATTCTATGCCAAGCACGGCCTCATAGTCATCAATTGGTAGGAGGAAGAAGTCGGTCATAATTTCTTGGTCTTGCAGCAATAGTTTCACCTGCGGGCATCTTTGGTCGCACTTTAGGATTCTATTAGGACTCTAGCTAGGAGAGTTCTAATTGATAGGGGCATTCATGTAAAACCTACCTAAGCCGACCCTTATTAAAGAGGTGAAGAGGCCAGCTAGGGTTTGGATGTTATTTCTTGAAGAAGAATTAAGAGTTGTAAAGGAATAGGAGTCTTGAGTAGGAGTCCTATTAGGAGTCTTGAGTAGAAGTCTTACTTGAGTAAGAGTCTTGAGTAGGAGTCCTATTAGGAGTTAGGGTTTAGAAGCCCTATAAATAGCTATGTATTCCTCCTCTTTTGATAAGCAATAAATGAATATTTTCTGCAGCTTTTGAGCAGCAACTTGGAGGAAGGAACCCCTATAGAGTTCCAAGAGGCCGATCCCCTAAAGAGATCAACCCCAAGCTTAGAATCTGCAAGGGTTCTAACACTTGGTATCAGAGCAGCGTTCTTGGTGTCTCGCTGCCCTTCCACAGCCATCCATCATATCTCCACAACCGCCTAAAGCAATTCCCACAATTGCTTAAAAGATCGTCGCTAAATTCTGCCATCATCTCCACCACCGCAGATCATCCTTTGATCTCCCCGTGAATTGCAACAGGTTTTGGTTTCCTACCTTACTGCTGCTGTAATTTAGTTACCCTTATTCAAAAATCCAAAAAAATAAATTTGTTCCTATATTGCTGCATAAACTTTTCGTCGCAAAGTTTTCATCTCTACGACGAAAGATACATTGCAGAATTCTAACCACATAACAGGTTCTGTTTGATCTTGCTACTGTGTTTTTTCTATCCAAATCTCTACGAAATTTTTATGACAGATTTGACACTTCCTAATAGCATATTTCCCTTTGGTTTTATCAAAAAATTCTCAATATAAACCATTGATCTTTTATATCTAATCTGTTGTACTTGAAAATCTGCACTGTAAAATTTCAACCGCACAACACAGTTTGTTTGATCTTGCTATTGCATTTTTTCTATCCAAATCTCTACAAAATTTTTATGACAGCTTTGACACATCCTAATAGCATATTTCCCTTTGGTTTTGTAAAAAAATTCTTAATATAAACCATTAATCTTTTACGTCTAATCTGCTATACTTGAAAATCTGCACTGAGAAATTCTAACTGCATAGTACAAATTGTTTAATCTTGCTACTATATTTTTCTATCCAAATCTCTATGAAATTTTTATGATAGATTTGACACTTCATAACAGTGGATTTTCCTTTAGTTTCGTTGAAAAATTCTTAATATAAACTACTGATATTTTACATCCAATCTGTGACACTTGAAAATCTGTGCTGCAGAAAATTTCAGCAGCATATTGTTGCCTTAACCAATCTATTTGCAATCTTTTTGAACAAAATTTCTTATATATTTCATAGATCATCTTAGATTCCATCTAAGATTGACCTATTAAGGAATTCACCTCTAAAAACGATTTTGTGTTGCTGTAAATTTTCGTCGCAAACCGCTGAAATTTTTCGACGAGAATTCTGCTATCGTAACTTGCACCAATTTCCTTGCTATTATACTACCAAAATTTTCTTGATTAAATTGGACATCTTTGCTGTCATATAAACTGAGATTTTGCTGTCAATTCCCTCCTCAAATCTCTTAAGTTTTTGGTGGAAATTTTGTCGAGAAACCGCAGTTTCTTCGACGATAATTCTGCTCTTACAAGACAACACAATTCTGCAGCAAACTTCCACTGATTTCTATCAAACCTTTGCTGCCATCTACCACAGATTTAAAACTTTCATCCACAGCCCTAAAACTCCACCAAACCACACCCTCAAACTGCACCCAAAACAGCCACAAAATAAGCCTAAATCGCAGCCTACATCCACCAATCCACCAACCCTTACGACCATCACTTCTCTTAACCTATACATGCCTTTAACCCGACAACAAAAAAGAGATCTTAATATCACAGGTTTGGAGGCATATAGTATGGCATCTGAAGAGACAATCAATGCTAAATTTGAAGCCTTCGAGGCGCGAATAGAGGATAAGATTTGGACTCTCTTTACCGAACTCAGTTTGGGCCGACCACTAAGCCCGAAGAAATCACATCAAGGAGAGAGCTCTAACCAATCGCACCAAGCCCGAAGAGATGAGTTCCAAGAGAGGGGAGGTTCTATGACTGACCTCAACTATCCACGCATGAGGGTGGACTTCCCTAGATGGGAAGAAGGAGACCCGATTGGTTGGATCTCGCGCGCGGAGCGATATTTTTAGTATCATAAAACTGTTGATGCATCTATGGTGGAAATTGCAAGTATACATCTTGAAGGGGATGCCATACAGTGGTTTGACTGATTTAAATATACTCATGGAGTCATCTCATGGCGACAATTCAAAGAAGGACTATTGATCCGCTTCGGACGAACCGATTATGAGAATATTGACAAACCTCTAGCAAAGATCCGACAAACCTCTACCGTTAAGGAGTACCAAACCAGGTTTGAAAGGTTATCTAATCAAACTTATGATTGGTCTCAAAAACAACTATTAGGGACCTTCATTGAGGGCTTGAAGCCAGAGATCCGGGGAGAAGTTCAAGCATGACAACCGTACACGCTTATGGCAGTCATCTCTTTCGCACGACATCAAGAGGAGCGATTGAACCATGAAGCTCATAAGACTAGGATCGCTTCTCTACCTACAATGCAAAAGCCCTCAACCCCCCCTACTATCAATCGAGTCCCTGCACCAAAAATGATGACAAGAGAAGAGCTTCAGGAGCGATCTACGGAGGAGTTATGTTGGCACCGCGATGAGCCGTGGAGACGCGAGCATCACTATAGAAAAGAGAGACTTCTTATGATTGAACCAGTAGAAGAAGAGGTCATTGAACATCTAGAAGAGAGCCTTGATAATGAAAAGGAAGATGTGGAAGAAGAGCCACAACCGATCAAAGTTACGGTACATGCACTAGCCGGCTACTCAAACCCGCAAACGATGAAAGTTGAAGGCCTTCTCAAACAACAATCGATCACTGTTCTCATCGACACGGGCAGCACTAATAACTTCCTAGATAGTAAAGTTGCTGTCCGGATGGCCTTACCTATTGATTATTATAGTAGGTTTGACGTCAAGTTCACCAATGGATGGATTTTGAAGTGTGATCGTAAGCGCCCGCGGGAGAAACTGTTACTACAGGACCAAGAGATAATTGCATATTTCTTCCTCCTTCCTCTTGATGATCATGAGGCTATGCTCAAAATTGAATGATTGACAATATTAGGTAATGTTTCCTGGAATTTTATGAAACTAATTTTGAGATTTTACAGTAAAGGGAAATAGGTGATTCTGCACGGGAAACATGGGGGCGACGTAATGACGATTTGCACACAACAAATGGAGAAGGTTTTGTATAAAGCATGGAGCGGCTTCTTGGTACAACTTGAGCAGCAAACTAAGGGAGAGCCAATAGAATTTGAAGATCCAAACCTCCTTCCTTTGCTTGCTGAATTTTCAGATATATTTGACGAACCATGCAACTTACCTCTTGCCCATCGGCATGATCATTGTATACCGATTCTTCTAGGCAAACCTCCTGCAAATACTTGGCTATATCAACATTCATATCTGCATAAGGATGAAATAGAAAGGATTCTAAAAGAGATGCCCGGAATAGGAGTTATTCGGCCAAGTTGCAGCCCCTACTTTTCACCAATGCTCTTCGTACGAAAGAAGGACGAAACATGGCGAATGTACATTGATTACCAAACCCTCAATGGCATAACCATCAAGGACAAATATCCTATTCCAATAGCAGATGAATTGCTAGAAGAAAGGGAGCACAAATCTTCACAAAGCTGGACCTTCGATCCGGGTATCATCAAATATGAGTGTGCAAAGAAGACATACCGAAAACCGCCTTTTGAATACACAATGGCCACTATGAATTTTTGCCAGAAGGTAGAATATCATAGGCATATCATATCAGAGGAAGGTGTGGCAGTGCACCCCTCCAAAATTGAAGCAATGCAGAATTGGCTGAACTCGTGGAACATAAAATTGCTACGTGGCTTTCTCGGTTTAATATGCTATAATCGTAAGTTCATGAAAAACTATGGAAAGATCAGTGCACCACTTATTTCTTTACTGAAAAAAGATATCTTCAAATGGTCGGACAAAGCCTCCGCTGCCTTCGACAAACTTAAGACAGCCATGACGACGATACCGGTGCTAGCACTACCAGATTTCAGCCGACCCTTCATTATTGAGGCCGACGCATCTGGAGTCGGAATCGGAGCCATTCTCATGCAAGATGGTCAACCACTCACATACACTAGCAAGACATTATCTCTCTCCCATCAAAACATGTCAACATATGATAAGGAGATGCTCGCCATTGTGCACGCAGCAACGAGGTGGAGACCCTACTTGATCAGTCGACTATTTCAAATTAAAACCGACTATAAAAGCCTTAATTACTTTTTGGAGCAAAAGATATCATCCCCCGAGCAGCAAAAATCCCAGCAGCAAAATGGGTAACAAAACTTCTTAGATTTGATTATGAAATAACTTACAAAAAGGGGAAAGAGAATGTTGTTGCAGATGCGCTTTCGCAGCTAGCCGAGCAAGCTGAACTTTTGGCTGTTTCGCTTCCAACCAGTGACTTCCTTGAGGATATTAAGATGGAATGGCAGGATGATCTAGAGGCCAGTAAGATCATAAAAAAATTGGAAGAAGCATCAAGCTCCGTGGCTCATTACAATTGGGACTCAAAAGAATTACACTATAAAGGACGCACTGTGCTTATGACAAATTCTACTTGCATCTTCACGAGCAAATTTTGGATAAAGTTATTCCATATGCAGGGTACTAAATTGAAAAGGAGTATGCAATATCACCCACAAACCGACAGCCAGACGAAAGTTTAAATAGGTGCTTGGAGACAGCCCAAAGCCACCTACCAAATATGACTACTCAAGGAGAACTCCAGATCCAGCCAAGTGTCATTATTGATCAATGGATCATGACTCGACGACAACGACCCACTACTGAAGTGCTAATACAATGGGTGAACCTACCAACAAAAGATGCCACTTGGGAGAACTATGACGACTTGAAAATCAAATTCCCAAAATTCATGAATCGTCAGCCTTGAGGACAAGGCTGATTTGAAGAGGGCGGGTTTGTTAGGACTCTAGCTAGGAGAGTTCTAATTGATAGGGGCATTCATGTAAAACCTACCTAAGCCGACCCTTATTAAAGAGGTGAAGAGGCCAGCTAGGGTTTGGATGTTATTTCTTGAAGAAGTCCTATTAGGAGTCTTGAGTAGAAGTCTTACCTGAGTAAGAGTCTTGAGTAGGAGTCCTATTAGGAGTCTTGAGTAGAAGTCTTACCTGAGTAAGAGTCTTGAGTAGGAGTCCTATTAGGAGTCTTGAGTAGGAGTCCTATTAGGAGTCTTGAGTAGAAGTCTTACCTGAGTAAGAGTCTTGAGTAGAAGTCTTACCTGAGTAAGAGTCTTGAGTAGAAGTCTTACCTGAGTAAGAGTCTTGAGTAGAAGTCTTACCTGAGTAAGAGTCTTGAGTAGGAGTCCTATTAGGAGTCTTGAGTAGGAGTCCTATTAGGAGTCTTGAGTAGAAGTCTTACCTGAGTAAGAGTCTTGAGTAGAAGTCTTACCTGAGTAAGAGTCTTGAGTAGGAGTCCTATTAGGAGTCTTGAGTAGAAGTCTTACCTGAGTAAGAGTCTTGAGTAGAAGTCTTACCTGAGTAAGAGTCTTGAGTAGAAGTCTTACCTGAGTAAGAGTCTTGAGTAGGAGTCCTATTAGGAGTCTTGAGTAGGAGTCCTATTAGGAGTCTTGAGTAGAAGTCTTACCTGAGTAAGAGTCTTGAGTAGGAGTCCTATTAGGAGTCTTGAGTAGGAGTCCTATTAGGAGTCTTGAGTAGAAGTCTTACCTGAGTAAGAGTCTTGAGTAGAAGTCTTACCTGAGTAAGAGTCTTGAGTAGAAGTCTTACCTGAGTAAGAGTCTTGAGTAGAAGTCTTACCTGAGTAAGAGTCTTGAGTAGAAGTCTTACCTGAGTAAGAGTCTTGAGTAGGAGTCCTATTAGGAGTCTTGAGTAGAAGTCTTACCTGAGTAAGAGTCTTGAGTAGGAGTCCTATTAGGAGTCTTGAGTAGAAGTCTTACCTGAGTAAGAGTCTTGAGTAGAAGTCTTACCTGAGTAAGAGTCTTGAGTAGGAGTCCTATTAGGAGTCTTGAGTAGAAGTCTTACCTGAGTAAGAGTCTTGAGTAGAAGTCTTACCTGAGTAAGAGTCTTGAGTAGAAGTCTTACCTGAGTAAGAGTCTTGAGTAGGAGTCCTATTAGGAGTCTTGAGTAGAAGTCTTACCTGAGTAAGAGTCTTGAGTAGAAGTCTTACCTGAGTAAGAGTCTTGAGTAGAAGTCTTACCTGAGTAAGAGTCTTGAGTAGAAGTCTTACCTGAGTAAGAGTCTTGAGTAGGAGTCCTATTAGGAGTCTTGAGTAGGAGTCCTATTAGGAGTCTTGAGTAGAAGTCTTACCTGAGTAAGAGTCTTGAGTAGAAGTCTTACCTGAGTAAGAGTCTTGAGTAGGAGTCCTATTAGGAGTCTTGAGTAGAAGTCTTACCTGAGTAAGAGTCTTGAGTAGAAGTCTTACCTGAGTAAGAGTCTTGAGTAGGAGTCCTATTAGGAGTCTTGAGTAGGAGTCCTATTAGGAGTCTTGAGTAGGAGTCCTATTAGGAGTCTTGAGTAGGAGTCCTATTAGGAGTCTTGAGTAGGAGTCCTATTAGGAGTCTTGAGTCCTATTAGGAGTCTTGAGTAGAAGTCTTACCTGAGTAAGAGTCTTGAGTAGGAGTCCTATTAGGAGTTAGGGTTTAGAAGCCCTATAAATAGCTATGTATTCCTCCTCTTTTGATAAGCAATAGATGAATCTTTTTTGCAGCTTAGCTTTTGAGCAGCAACTTGGAGGAAGGAACCCCTATAGAGTTCCAAAAGGCCGATCCCCTAAAGAGATCAACCCCAAGCTTAGAATCTGCAAGGGTTCTAACAGATTCTTCCGTCATCAACCTTTACATCGAACTTGCTGCAACATTCTATATGTAGTGCCATCCGAGAAGCAACCTTACTATTTAGGAAGTTATTAGTGCTGCCCGTGTTAATGAGAACAGTGATCAGTTGTTGTTTGAGAAGGCCTCCAACTTTCATCGTTTGCGGGTTAGAGTAGCCGGCTAATGCGTGTACCGTAACGTCGGTTGGTTGTGGCTCTTCTTCTACATCTTCTTCATTATGTTCAAAGCTCTCTTCTAGATGTTCAATGACCTCTTCTTCTACTGGTTCAATCATAAGAAGCCTCCCTTTTCTATAGCGATACTCGCAGCTCCACGGCTCGTTGCAATGCCAACATAACCCCTTCGCAGATCGCTCCCGAAGCTCTTCTCTTGTCAACCTTTTTAGTGCAGGTGCTCGGTTAATAGTAGGGGGGGCTGAGGGCTTTAGTTTTGTAGGTCGAGGAGCGATCCTAGTCCTCCAGGCTTCATGGTTCAATCGCTCCTCTTGAAGTCATGCGAAAGAGATGGCTGCCATAAGCGTGTATGGTTGTCGCGCTTTAACTTCTCCCCGGATCTTCGGCTTCAAGCCCTCAATGAAGGTCCCCAATAGTTGTTTTTCGGACCAATTATTAGTTTGATTATATAATCTTTCAAACTTGGTTTGGTATTCCTGAATGGTGGAGGTTTGTCGGTTCTTTGCTAGTTGTCCGTCAATGTTCTCGTAATCGGTTGGTCCGAAGCGGATTAGCAGTCCTTCTTTGAATTGTTGCCATGAGAGTACTCCATGAGTGTTTTCAAACCAGTCAAACCACTGTATAGCATCCGCTTCAAGATGTATAGCTACAATTTCCACCATAGATGCATCCACGGTTTTGTGGTACTGAAAATATCGCTCCGCACACGAGATCCAACCAATCGGGTCTCATTCTTCCCATCTAGGGAAGTTTACCCTCATGCGTGGATAGTTGAGGTCAGTCATAGAACCTCCCCTCTCTTGGAAGTCATCTCTTCTGGCTTAGTGCAATTAGTTAGAGCTCTCTCCTTGTGTGATTTCTTCGGGCTTAGTGGTCGGCCCAAACTGAGTTCTCTAAAGAGAGTCCGAATCTTATCCTCTATTCGCGCCTCGAAGGCTTCAAATTTAGCATTGATTGCCTCTTTAGATGCCATACTATATGCCTCCAAACCTGTGATATTAAGATCTCTCTTTTGTTGTCGGGTTAAAGGTATGTATAGGTTGAGAGAAGTGATGGTCATAAGGGTTGGTGGATTGGTGGATGTAGGCTGCGATTTAGGCTTATTTTGTGGCTGGTTTGGGTGTAGTTTGAGGGTGTGGTTTGGTGGAGATTTAGGGCTATGAATGAAAGTTTTAAATCTGTGGTAGATGGCAGCAAAGGTTTGATAGAAATCAGTGGAAGTTTGCTGCAGAATTGTGTTGTCTTGTAAGAGCAGAATTGTCGTCGAAGAAATAGCGGTTTCTCGACGAAATTTTCACCAAAAACTTGAGAGATTTGAGGAGGGAATTGATAGCAAAATCTCAGTTTATATGACAAGAAAGATGTCCAATTTAATTGAGAAAATTTCGGCAGTATAATAGCAAGGAAATTGGTGCAAGTTGCGAAAGCAGAATTCTCGTCGAAAAATTTCAACGGTTTGCGATGAAAATTTGCAGCAACACAAAATCATTTTTAGAGATGAATTCCTCAATAGATCAATCTTAGATAGAAGCCAAGATGATTTATGAAGTGTATAAGAAATTTTGTTCAAAAAATATTGCAAATAGATCGGTTAAGGCAACAATATGCGGCTGAAATTTTCTACCGCACAGATTTTCAACTGTAGCAGATTGGATGTAAAAGATCAGCGGTGTATGTTGAGAATTTTTCAATTAAACAAAAGGAAAATCTACTGTTAGGAAGTGTCAAAGCTATCATAAAAATTTCGTAGAAATTTGGACAGAAAAAATATAGTAGAAAGATCAAACAAACTGTGCCATGCGGTTGGAATTCTGCAATGTATCTTTCATCGTAGAGATGAAAACTTTGCGACAAAAAGTTTATGCAGCAATATAGGAATAATTTTTTTTTATTTTTGAATCAGGATAACTAAATTGTAGCAGCAGTAAGGTACGAAACCAGAACCTATTGCAATTTGCGAGGAGATCAAAGAATGATCCGCGGTGGTGGAGATGACGGTGGAATTTGGCGACGATCTTTTAAGCAATTGTGAGAATTGCTTTGGGCGGCTGTGGAGAGATGATGGATGGCTGTGGAAGGGCAGTGAGATGCCAAGAACACTGCTTTGATAGCAAGTGTTAGAACCCTTGCAGATTCTAAGCTTGGGGTTGATCTCTTTAGGGGATCGGCCTCCTAGAACTCTATAGGGGTTCCTTCCTTCAAGTTGCTGTTTAAAGGCTACAAAAAAGATTCATCTATTGCTTATGAAAAGAGGAGGAATGCATGATTATTTATAGGGTTTCTAAACCCTAACTCCTAATAGGACTCCTACTCAAGACTCATACTTCTAACTAACTCCTAATAGGACTTCTACTCAAGACTCCTACTTCTAACCAACTCCTAGTTCTTCTCTAAGAATTAACCACCATACCTTAGCTGGCCTCTTTACCTCTTTATTAGGGGTCGGCTTAGGTAGGTTTTACATGAATATCCCTCTCAATTAGGACTCTCCTAGCTAGAGTCCTAACATGTTGCAACCTTTAGATATTCCTGAATGGAAATGGGAATGTGTTACCATGGATTTTGTTTCAGGACTACCCAGAACATCTAGAAAGCATGATGCTATTTGGGTTATTATTGATAGGCTAACAAAATTTGCACATTTCATACCGATTAATATGACTTATTCGCTTGACAGACTTGCAGATTTATATATCAGTGAAATAGTAAGACTTCATGGTATTCCAAAAGAGATCATCTCTGATAGAGACTCCAGATTTCTCTCTAGATTCTGGAGAAGATTACAGGAATTTATGGGTACTAAAGTCAAGTTTAGCACTGCATATCATCCTCAGACTGATGGTCAGTTAGAAAGAACAATTCAAACACTTGAGGATTTGCTTAGAGCCTATGTTAGCACCAGGCAAGGTACAAGAAACTATCGAGAAAATTCAAGTTATAAAGAAAAGGTTGAAAACTGCTCAAAGTCATCAAAAAAGTTATGCTGACAATAGAAGACGAGATATAGAGTTTGAAATCGGAGATTTTGTGTTCTTAAAGGTCTCCCCTTCCAAAGGCATTGTAAGATTTGGGAAGAAAGGAAAGTTAAGCCTAAGATTTAATGGACCTTTTGAGGTCCTTGAAAGGGTTGGTTCTGTCGCTTACAAGATTGCCTTACCACCATCATTGTGTCATATCCATAATATATTTCATGTTTCAATGATTAGAAAGTATATACCTGATCCTTCTCATATCATTAAGTATGAGCTGATGGAGATCGATAAAGATTTATCTTATGTGGAAGAGCCCACCCAGATTATTGATAAGAAAGAAAATATCCTAAGAAATCGGATTATTCCTCTAGTTAAAGTAATTTGGAGACATCATTCTGGAGAGGAGACAACTTGGGAGCTAGAGGAGGAAATGAAAAAGGTTTATCCTCGTCTTTTCATTAAGGACTAAATTTTTTTTTTAAGGGGTGGAGAGTGTAACATCCCTCATTTTTAAATTTTCGTATAAATTTCTAGTTGTAGTGTAAGAATCCATTTTAATTTGATAAAAGTGCCAAAGTATAAATATGAGAACTTATTTATAAGATTTGGGGATCTGTTCAAAAAAAAAAAGGACCTATATGTAAACCCTAAGGACCTAATCGTAAATATAATAATGCAAGGACTAAACTACAAAATACACAAAATTACAAATCCCACCGTTTAAGCCTCTCTGCCTTCGTTCTCAAGGAACCAAAGAAGGCAGCTGCGTGGAAGAATAGGGAAAGAAAGAAAGAAGAAGAGAAAAAAAAAAGAGGAGAAGAAGAAAAAAAATTTTTGGGGCTTTGAGGTTTCTTGCTCAAATCTTTTCATTTAGGGTCATAATTCTCAAAGGCAAGTGTTCTAACCCCATCCTATAGAATTATTACTCTTTATTCTCATATTTATGCTGAATTATTCGAAAGATTTCAACCTAGAACCTGCTATTTCTCTTGTTAGATACAAAATCATGAATCTGGAAATTTTCGATAAACTGACTTCTATGTACTGTTTCGGAGCTATCTTTTAGCAGCAAACTCTGATTTAGGTAAACCTTGTTTCATTTGAAAAGAGGCTCAAATATCTTTTTTTTGACACCTATATGGAATCATTTGGAATTTAATTTCCTATGCAAAATTCTGTTTCAATTGACCCTATAGATTCTGGAAAACCGGAATTAAAATTTCTAACCTTTAGTTACTGATTTGTTTATAACTTTCCATTGAGAAATCAGATTCATGTCAAGCCAGATTCATTAGAAACTAGACTTTAAAATCTTTCTATATTCATTGGATTTGAAGGATTTGTAATAAGATTCAAACAGATACAGCTATTTTCACCAACCCTATGAAATCAGGAAAACAAAGTTGATGTTTCTGACTATTCATCACACAATAAATTGCAACTCCCTGTAAGTAACTTCAATTGATGCAAAACTTAGCTTACCCAAAACTGGATTAATGCATCCTTCGAATGACACTGATTTTGGGCAAATTGGAGCATAAATGGTTATCTAAACAATTCATGCAATATAGCTCTCAAGCTTTGCCAAAATCGAGCTTTGGTTGATTCTACTCTTTCTTGTTTCACCTATTGGGAAATTGATTTCAGCTAAAATCCTTACTTTAGTTAGGCCTCATATTATTGTTTTGAATTTATATATATATACTCTTATCCTTCAATTTTTTTTGATAAGTAAAAAGTAAATTGATTTTGTGTAAAGTTTCTACAAATAGCTTTGTCTATACCAGTTATAGACGAAGCTAGATAACTCGTAGAGTACTCATGCGGTAGTTATGACTACACATATTGTAGACTATAACTCTTAACTGTGGCCAACAAATAAAATATAAAGTCCAGATATGCCAAGATTTCCTATGGGTACAGCTTTTAACTTCATGCCCAAGGTTTTTAGCTAATAGCAAAATTGAATTTGATAAAAATATCTTTTTCTCTTCGTGTAAAGTGCTCCGTTTTGATATCGTTCTCCATACAAGATCTTGAGTCTCTAATAATCTTTGTCAAGAGCTGAGCATTATTTGTGTGTTGACACTCAAAGATTCTGCTACATCTTTCCTTTCACATCCATCAAATAGCGCATCTGAAAGTAACCTTTGCCAATTGTGTAAGAGGTCATTTTCTTGAAAAACATTGCATGAGGTCACCTAATTCTTGATGCAAGTTTGGTTGCGGCATTCTATTGAGTTCGAATCGCTGGAGAATCTCCTTCCATATCCATTTAGTATAGTCACAAGCAAAATAGAGATGATCAATAGTTTCTTCTTGTTGCATGCAAAGGGAGCATCGGTTAACATGATGGATACCTCTTTTTTTCATATTGTCTATTGTAGGTAGTTTATTCAGAAGGGCCTGCCATGTATATAAGGAATGTCTCTGTGATCCTGATCGATCCCATGTCCAATTGCTTGGGAGCCACTTGTTATTTTTTTGCCTAATTTGATTCCATGCGGATGTGGCACTAAATTTGCCATTGTCATGAAGCCAAATAAGTACATCTGAAGAGTTGTTCCTGATTGGAATAGCTGTGATAGTCGGCCAAAGTGGTAACATTTCAGGAGAAATAGGAGTAGGGAGATACCAGGTACCAGTAGCAATGAATTCAGAAACCTTCCAATCTTTGGGAGCCCCAAGGTTTTTTCGTATTCTGTCACCATATAATTGATATATACTTTTCCCATTCACCCAAGGATCGTACCACATATTAGTATTAGTTCCAGTAGAGATTGCGTACGACATGTGTTTGATTAGCCAATTCCTTGCCTTTAAAATTCCTTTCTAAGCTGCAGAGTGGTATGTTCTTGTTAAAATTTCCCAAATCGATTCTTTTGAAAGATATCTAGCAGAAACCCATTGTGACCATAAGGAACATTTGTTTTGCAAAAGGTCCCACAATTGCTTTACCAAACATGCTTTATTCCAATCTCTAGTATTTCTCAGGTTCAGCCCCCCTTCATCTTTCGGTTTGCAGATGCTATCCCAATTTACCATATGCATTGTCTTATCATTTGTGCCATTCCAGAAGAAGTTTATTAATAACCGTTCAATATCTTGGAGAAGTCCAATAGGCAGAAGAAATGCAGTAGACCAATATATAGAGTAAGAGTACAACACCGAACAGATGAGTTCAAGTCGTCCTGCTTTTGAAAGAAGCCTATTTTTCTAGGAGGAAATTTTGTTCTTTATTTTTTGCAGGATAGGCTGACAGTGGGTTTTGTGAATGCCAGTGGATATGAGTGGGAGACCCAGATATGTAAATGGTAGATTTCCCTCACTAACCCCTAGGGTATATGCAATAACGTCTTTGTCCTCAATGCAAGGGTTAATGTAGACTTTACTTTTCACATGATTTAACTGAAGGCCAGAAACTATACCAAAATCATTCAGAATAGTAGCCAGGTTTCTTACTGAAGTTGAATCATTCTGAAGAAAGATAAGAAGATCATCTGCAAAGATTATATGTGATATATGAATAAGGCCAGCATGGGGTACCTTAATACTGCCATCAGAGACCGCATATTCCAACATACAGCTAAGTCCTTCCATTGCAATAGTAAAGAGATATGGAGAGAGTGGATCGCCTTGTCGGATGCCATTCTTGCTCCCAAAAAAACCAATAGGTGAGCCATTGAAGAGTATTGAAAACTTTGGAGTTTCTAAGCAACATTGAATCCAATTAACCCATTGCTGAGGGAAGTTCATACCGAGGAGCATCTTATTGATAAAGTTCCTATTAACTGAGTCAAAGGCTTTTCGTAGATCAGCTTTAAAATAGATTTTTGTCCCTCTTGCTTTTGAGTGCAGATCCTTGACCAAGTCATTAGCCAATAGAATATTATGATGTATACTTCTTCCTTTGATGAAAGCAGCCTGATTTGGACTAATTATCTTATGTATTACATTTTGCAATCTATCTGCTAACACTTTGGAGATGATCTTGTAAATAAAGTTACATAAAGATATGGGTCGATAGTTCTCTAGTGAATCAACACCTTCATTCTTGGGAATTAGAGAAATAAAAGTGCAATTCATCTCTCTAAGAATATGCAAGTTACATAAAGAATATAACTCTTATCCTTCAATTATTTGTATACTTGATCTAATCATTGAAAATTCATATTTGTATCGTAATTGTTTTGTTTAGGCACTTGCATTATGTTGTTCCGCATGTGCTTTTGTTATGTGCCTATTCCTGTTGCGCCACTTTGATATTGAATTTATCTAACCTTCTTTTTGAATTGAGCTATATGTGATTGCTTTGAATCCTTGGGTGCTCCTGCTTTCATTTCTTTTCAAATTTGAATACATTTGTGAAAGATTATTGCTTGCATCGTATTGACTCGTAAAGACACATGTACGTTTTGTTGTTTCGCGTGTGCTTCCAATATGTGCTAATTATTGTTCTTACTATCCTTCTATACTCTGGTGCTTGTGGGATATTGTGAACCTTTGCCAGAAATGATAAAGGGAGTTATGCATAAAGCCCGCGATGCTTTGTTGGCCCCCTATAACTTCACTCAAACGTGGGTGGATGGAGCTCCCGAACGTGGGAGACTTATGTTTGGTGGTCATCCAGAAATGGATGTACCTGTTAGAACCCTTGCAGATTCTAAGCTTGGGGTTGATCTCTTTAGGGGATCGGCCTCCTTGGAACTCTATAGGGGTTCCGTCCTCCAAGTTGCTGCACAAAGGCTGCATAAAAAATTCATCTATTGCTTATGAAAAGAGGAGGAATACATAGCTATTTATAGGGCTTTTAAACCCTAACTCATAATAGGACTCCTACTCAAGACTCCTACTTCTAACCAACTCCTAATAGGACTCCTACTCAAGACTCCTAATAGAACTCCTACTCAAGACTCTTATTCCTTTACAACGCCTAATTCTTCTCTAAGAAATAACCTCCAAACCCTAGCTGGCCTCTTCACCTCTTTAATAAGGGTCGGCTTAGGTAGGTTTTACATGAATGCCCCTATCAATTAGGACTCTCTTAGCTAGAGTCCTAACAGACCCGCCCTCTTCAAATTAGCCTTGTCCTCGAGGTTGACGATTCATGAATTTTGGGAATTTGATCTTCAAGTCGTCATAGTTCTCCCAAGTGGCATCTTCTGTTGATAGGTTCACCCACTGTATTAGCACTTCAGTAGTGGGCCGTCGTCATCGAGTCACGATCCGTTGATCAATAATGACACTTGGCTGGGTCTGGAGTTTTCCTTGAGTAGTCATATTTGGTGGGTGGCTTTTGGATGTCTCCAAGCACCTATTTACAATTTTCGTCTGGCTATCGGTTTGTGGGTGATATTGCATACTCCTTTTTAATTTAGTACCCTGCATATGGAATAACTTTGTCCAAAATCTACTCATGAAGATGTAAGTAGAATTTGTCATAAGCACAATGCGTCCTTTATAGTGTAATTCTTTTGAGTCCCAATTGTAATGAGCCACGGAGCTTGATGCCTCTTCCAATTTTTTTATGATCTTACTGGTCTCTGGATCATCCTACCATTCCATCTTAATATCCTCAAGAAAGTCACTGGTTGGAAGCGAAACGGCCAAAAGTTCAGCTTGCTCGGGTAGCTGCGAAAGCGCATCTGCAACAACATTCTCTTTCCCCTTTTTGTAAGTTATTTCATAATCAAATCTAAGAAGTTTTGTTACCCATTTTTGCTGCTCAAGGGATGATATCATTTGCTCCAAAAAGTAATTGAGGCTTTTATAGTCAATTTTAATTTAAAATTGTCGACCGATCAAGTAGGATCTCCACCTCGTTGCTGCGTGCACAATGGCGAGCATCTCCTTATTATATGTTGACATGTTTTGATGGGAGAGAGACAATGTCTTGCTACTGTATGTGAGTGGTCGACCATCTTGCATGAGAATGACTCAAATTCTGACTCCAGATGCATTGACCTCAATAATGAAGGGTCGACTGAAATTTAGTAGTGCTGGCATCGACGTCGTCGTCATGGCTGCCTTAAGTTTGTTGAAGGTAACGGAGGCTTTGTCTGACCATTGGAAGATATCATTTTTCAGTAAGGAAATAAGTGATGCACTGATTTTTCCATAGTTTTTCATGAACTTGCGATTGTAGCCTATTAAACCGAGAAAGCCACGTAGCAATTTTATGTTCCACGAGGTCAGCCAATTCTACATTGCTCCAATTTTGGAGGGACTCACTACCACACCTTCCTCTGATATGATATGCCCATGATATTCTACCTTCTGGCAAAAATTCATAGTGGCCTTTGTGTGTTCGAAATAAGATTTTCGGTATGTCTTCTTTGCACACTCATATTTGATGATACTCGGATCGAAGGTCCAGCTTTGTTAAGATTTGTGCTCCCTTTCATCTAGTAATTCATCTGCTATTGGAATAGAGTATTTGTCCTTAATGGTTATGCCGTTGAGGGTTTGGTAATCAAAACACATTCGCCATGTTTCGTCCTTCTTTCGTATGAAGAGCATCGGTGAAAAGTAGGGGCTGCAACTTGGCCGAATAACTCCTATTTCATGCATCTCTTTTATAATCCTTTCTATTTCATCCTTCTGTAGATATGAATGTTGATATTGTTAAATCTCGAATTTTGATGATGAAACTAATTGATTGTGTTTAGATGTTTAACTGCATTTTGAGTGATGCAGGTCTACTCGATCAGGATTAGACAGTTGAGGCAGGAGGAATTGACGTTGCGCCGGAGGAGATCACGTTAGGATATTGGACGGTAGAACGCTTCGGACGTTGGGCATCGGGCCAAGGAGAACGAAATTGCACCAAGGATATCGGGGTTGCGGAGGTCAATCGCCGATTGGGCAACAACCCACAAGAGTGGACGATGCACTGAAGAATCGGACGAAGTGCCAACCAATGACATGCCGGGCAACAGAATGTCAATTCGCGTTGTAATAATTGTCTAGATCGGAGTAGAATTTTGGCTTGTGTATGCAGGATTAACTACGATAACGATGAAGACATAAAGCGAAACAAAGTGCCGGAGTCAAGCGCGAAGGATTCGTTGGGAGTTCGAGAGTTCGACGGAAGTCCGAATGTTCGTCGGGAATGCTGTCGGAACTAGCCGAGAATGAGTAGGGAGCTTGCTGATGGGTTTTCGGAAGCTCGCCGGAAGGTTCGCCGGAAGTTCGCGGAGCTCACCGAGAAAGATCGTCGCTTGCCGAAGAAGCTCATCGGAACTCGCCAAGATCAAATCGTGAAGTCTAGGAGCTTGCCGGGAGTCCGCAGAATGGTTTCCGAGAGTTTCTCGGAAGATCACCGGAAGTTTGCCAGAAGAAGTCTTGACTTGTGGACTTTGTAATAGCTTAGGAAATGTCTTTAAATTCGTAGTTAGCATGTTAATTAGGGTTAGGATTAGGTGTTAATCTTATAACCCATGTAGGGACCAATTGGGCCCGAGTTCGGACTGGTTTGGGCTAAGTTTGGAGCCCAACCAGTGAGCTGAGAGAGCCAGGCAGTGGCACCGCTGGTCTGGGCGGTGGCACCGCCCAGCACCCGAGAGCCAGGCGGTGGCACCGCTGGACTGGGCGGTAGCACCGCCCAGTACACTGTCAGTGTCAAAACTGACAGGTGGTGGCACCGCTAGCTTCGGGAACCGAAGAGAATTCAAATTTTGGAGCCCAAATTTGAATCCTCTTGAGGCCTATAAATACCCCTCTATTCTCAACTGAGATAACAACTTTTAGAGAAGCAATAGAGTGAAAAAAAAAAGTCTTAGCAAAGCCTTAGCAAGTCTTACTTTCAAATTGCTGGAGTGTTCACCTCCTTCTTTCTCATTGAAACTTTGTAAGAGTGTGAACCACTTGTAAAAGGTTGTAAGAGGGGTATTTGTCCTTCCCCTTCAAAGTGATTTGCTAGTGGAAGTTGGGAGCCTCATCGAAGAAGGCTTCGCAAGTGGATGTAGGTCATTTTGACCGAACCACTTTAAATTTGGTGTGTTCTTTGGTTTGCATTTACTTATTGCACTTTACCTTACTGCAAATCTTTATAAGTGCTTTACTTCCTCATTACTTTTGCTACACATATTTACGAACACGCTTTTAAGTTAAGCACTTTCGAGTTCGATTTTTATCGTACGAAAAAGTTTCCAAAACCGACGTTTTAATCCGCTGCACTAATTCACCCCCCCCTCTTAGTACCGCTCCGATCCTAACAATTGGTATCAGAGCCCGGTATTTCTCATTTCGGATTTACACCCGAGAGAAATGGCTCTTCATGGCTTTCAAGAGGGCTTTTCAGTTTTTCGTCCACCGTTGTTTAACGGATTGGACTACACTTATTGGAAAACTCGAATGAGAGTTTTCTTGATTTCTATGAACTTGGATTTATGGAATATTGCTGAAAATGGTTTTCAACTTCCCTCTAAACCGATGAACGAATGGTCGGATTTGGAGAAGAAGTATTTTTCTTTAAACGCAAAGGCTATGAATGCCTTATTTTGCGCTTTGGACAAAAATGAGTTCAATCGAATTTCTATGTGCGAAACGGCTTTTGATATTTGGCGAACACTTGAAATCACACACGAGGGAACTAGTAGAGTCAAAGACTCAAAAGTTAACATTTTATTGTATGATTTTGAGCTTTTTCGAATGCAACCAAGCGAGACTATAGGTGACACGTACACCCGTTTCACGGATGTCGTCAATAATCTAAGAGTTCTTGGTAAATCTTTTTCGAATTTTGATCTCGTAAGTAAGATCTTAAGATCCCTTCCAAAAAGGTGGGATCCTAAAATAACCGCAATACAAGAGACAAAAAATTTAAATGATTTTTCATTAGAAGAATTAATCGGGTCACTAATGACCTATGAAATGACACTTTTGGAACATTTTGAACCCGATGAGCACTTGAACTACCTTCCAAAGAATAGGAAGGATTTGGAACTCCGGACAAATGAATACCACTTGAGCGATGACTCAAGTGATGAGGACAATGATGAACTTGAACTTCGAACACTAAATCTTAATAAGTTCATTAAACAAAAATCTAAAATAAATAATGAACTTGAACGGAGGAAGAGGCCAAAGAAGAGGAAGGCAACCAAGGATGAATCAAGAACATCCAAAGGTGAAATGGCGAATTGGGCTTTGATGGGCTTCGACTACAAGGTAAGTAACTCAACTCCCTTAATTTATTTTGAAATTACATGATGCTTTTTATGATGCATTTTCCTCTTGGAAAACATCAAGTAATTTCAAAATAAATTAAGGGAGTTGAGTTACTTACCTTGTAGTTGAAGCCCGTCAAAGCCCAATTCGCCGTTTCACCTTTGGAAGTTCTTGATTCATCCTTGGTTGCCTTCCTCTTCTTTGGCCTCTTCCTCCATTCAAGTTCATTGTTTATTTTAGATTTTTGTTTAATAAACTTATTAAGATTTAGTGTTCGAAGTTCAAGTTCATCATTGTCCTCATCACTTGAGTCATCGCTCAAGTGGTATTCATTTGTCCGGAGTTCCAAATCCTTCCTGTTCTTTGGAAGGTGGTTCAAGTGCTCATCGGGTTCAAAATGTTCCAAAAGTGTCATTTCATAGGTCATTAATGACTCGATTAATTCTTCTAATGGAAAATCATTTAAATTTTTTGTCTCTTGTATTGCGGTTATTTTATGATCCCACCTTTTTGGAAGGGATCTTAAGATCTTACTTACGAGATCAAAATTCGAAAAAGATTTACCAAGAACTCTTAGATTATTGACGACATCCGTGAAACGGGTGTACATGTCGCCTATAGTCTCGCTTGGTTGCATTCAAAAAAGCTCAAAATCATGCAATAAAATGTTAACTTTCGAGTTTTTGACTCTACTAGTTCCCTCGTGCATGATTTCAAGTGTTCGCCAAATATCAAAAGCCGTTTCGCACGTAGAAATCCGATTGAACTCATTTTTGTCCAAAGCGCAAAATAAGGCATTCATAGCCTTTGCGTTTAAAGAAAAATACTTCTTCTCCAAATCCGACCATTCGTTCATCGGTTTAGAAGGAAGTTGAAAACCGTTTTCAACAATATTCCATAAATCCAAATTCATAGAAATCAAGAAAACTGTCATTCGAGTTTTCCAATAAGTGTAGTCCAATCCGTTAAACAACGGTGGACGAAAAACCGAAAAGCCCTCTTAAGTGTAGTCCAGCAATAAGTGTAGTCCAATCCCGAAAAGATGACTTCCAAGAGAGAGGAAGTTCTATGATTGACCTCAACTATCCACGCATGAGGGTGGACTTTCCTAGATGGGAAGAAGGAGACCCGTTTGGTTGGATCTCGCGTGCGGAGCGATATTTTTGGTACCACAAAATCATGGACGCATCTATGGTGGAAATTGTAGCTATACATCTTGAAGGGGATGCTATATAGTAGTTTGACTAGTTTGAATATACTCATGGAGTACTCTCATGGTGACAATTCAAAGAAGGACTGCTAATCCGCTTCGGACCAACTGATTATGAGAACATTGACGGACAACTAGCAAAGATCCGACAAACTTCCACCATTCAGGAGTACCAAACTAGGTTTGAAAGATTATCTAATCAAACTCATGATTGGTCCAAAAAATAGCTATTGGGGACCTTCATTGAGGGCTTGAAGCCGGAGATCTGGGGAGAAGTTAAAGCGCGACAACCATACACGCTTGTGGCAGCCATCTCTTTCGCACGACTTCAAGAGGAGCGATTGAACCATGAAGCCCGGAGGACTAGGATCGCTCCTCAACCTACAATACTAAAGCCCTCAGCCCCCCCTACTATTAACCGAGCACCTGCACCAAAAAGGTTGACAAGAGAAGAGCTTCGGGTGTGATCTGTGAAGGGGTTATGTTGGCATTGCGACGAGCCGTGGAGCCGCGAGCATCGCTGTAGAAAAGGGAGACTTCTTATGATTGAACCACTAGAAGAAGAGGTCATTGAACATCTAGAAGAGAGCCTTGAACATAAAGAAGAAGATGTGGAAGAAGAGCCACAACCAACCGATGTTATGGTACACACATTAGCCGGCTACTCCAACCCGCAAACGATGAAAGTTGGAGGCCTTCTCAAACAACAACCGATCACTGTTCTCATCGACACATGCAAAACTAATAACTTCCTAAACCGTAAGGTTGCTACTCGGATGGCACTACATATAGAAGGTTGCAGCAAGTTCGATGTAAAGGTTACCGACGGCAAAATCCTAAAGTGCGACCAAAGATGACCGTAGGTGAAACTATTGCTGCAAGACTAAGAAATTATGACCGACTTCTTCCTCCTACCAATTGATGACTATGAGGCCATGCTTGACATAGAATAGCGGATTACGCTAGGTGATGTCTCTTAGAACTTTTCCAAATTAATTATGAAATTCTACTACAAAGGCAAACAGATCATCCTACGCGGGAAGCGCGGAAGCAACGTAACCACCATTTCAACCCAACAAATGGAGAAAGTTTTGCACAAGGTAAATGGTGGCTTTTTGATATATCTCTAGCAGCAACTAGAGGGGAAGAAAATAGAAATTGAAGATCAAAATCTTGCCCAATTGCTTGTTGAATTTGCTGACATTTTTGCTGAATCACGCGGTCTTCCTCCTTGGCAACATGACCATCGAATTCCAATCCTTTCGGGCAAGCCACTAGCGAATACTCGACCATACTGATATCCTCACTTCCAGAAGGATGAAATTGACAAGATCGTAAAGGAGATGCTTGAAACAGGAGTGATTCGGCCAAGTTGTGGCCCCTATTCCTCACCGGTGCTACTTGTATGCAAGAAGGATGGAACTTGGCAGATGTGCATCGACTACCAAGCTTTAAATGGCATCACTGTCAAGGACAAGTACCCAATACCAGTGATGGATGAACTTCTTGATGAATTAAAAAAAGCTCGAGTCTTCACAAAGTTAGACCTCCGATCCGGTTACTACCAAATTTGAGTATGTGAAGACGATATTCCAAAAACTGCATTCCGCACACATGATGGCCATTATGAATTCTTGGTAATGCCTTTTGGACTCACTAATGCTCCTTCAATCTTTCAAAGTCTCATGAACGATATTTTTCGGAGCTTTCTTCGCAAATTTGTGTTGGTATTTTTCGATGATATTCTCATTTATAGCCCTTCTCTTGAGAGTCACTTTCAGCATTTACGGATTGTTTTGATGATCCTTCGGGAGAATTCTCTTTTTGTTAAGCAACCAAAGTGTAGCTTTCTCTAGCAAAGAGTACCTTGGGCACATAATATCAGAAGAAGGGGTGGCGATAAACCTAATAAAAATTGAGGCAATGCAAGGCTGGCCGAAACCTACAAACGTGAAATTACTGTGTGGGTTCCTTGAACTAACGGGCTACTACCGAAAATTTGTTAAGGACTATGGGAAGATCAACACACCCCTCACTTCTCTAATGAAAAAAGATGCCTTACAATGGTCGGACAAAGCCTCCGCTGCCTTCGACAAACTTAAGGTAGCCATGACAATGATGCCGATGCTAACACTACCAGATTTCAACCGACCCTTTATCATTGAAGCCGAGGCATCTGAAGTCGGAATTGGAGCCGTTCTCATGCAAGATGGTCAACCACTCACATACACTAGAAAGGCATTGTCTCCCTCCTATCAAAATATGTCAGTATATGATAAGGAGATGCTAGCCATTGTGCACGCAGTAACGAGGTGGAGACCCTACCTAATCGGTCGACGATTTCAAATTAAAACCGACCATAGAAGTCTCAAATACTTTTTGGAGCAAAAGATATCATCCCCTAAGCAGCAAAAATGAGTAACCAAACTTCTTGGATTCGATTATGAAATTATTTATAAAAAAGGGAAAGAAAACGTTGTTGCAGATGCACTCTCACGGCTACCTGAGCAAGCTAAGGTTTTAGCCATCTCCCTTCCTACCACCAGCCTCCTTGAAGACATTAGGGAAGAATGGAAGAAGGATCCAGAGATCAGCAACACCAAAAAAAATTGGAGGAGGATCCAAATGCAATAGCCCACTACACATAGGATTCAAGGGATCTACGCTACAAAGGTCGCATTGTGCTTATACCTGACTCCCCTTGCATCACAATTATCCTGCATGAAATGCACTCCACACTTTCAGCAGGGCATTCCGGATTCCTGAGAACCTACAAAAGAGTGAAGCAAAATTTTTATTGGAGAGGGATGAAAAAAATTATTGCTGAATATTTGGCATAATGTGATGTATGTCAACAGCACAAGGGTGAAACAGTAGCAAATCCAGGGAAGCTACAACCACTACCCATACTGGACTCGATGTGGACTGACATCTCCATGGACTTTATCGAAGGGCTGCTACCTTCCAAAGGTAAAGGTACAATTCTCGTGGTGGTTGATCGACTTACGAAGTATGCTCATTTTTGTGCTGTGAGAAATCCCTACACTACTGCTAGTATTGCCTAGATTTTCATAGAAAATATTGTTAAACTGCATGGGATGCCAAGGTCCATTGTAAGTGATCATGACAAGATCTTCACCAGTAAATTTTAGACTGAGTTATTTCAGTTACAAGGCACCAAACTCAAGATGAGCACAACGTATCATCCACAAACTGACGGCCAAATAGAGGTGGTAAACAGGTGTTTAGAGACGTACCTTCGGTGTTTTGCCAGCGACCGACCAAAAGAGTGGGCGAAATGGCTTCCTTGGGCCGAATGGTGGTATAATACTATATATCATTTATCTATAAAATGTACCCCTTATGAAGCATTGTATGGTCGGCCAGCCCCTATGATTCCAAAGTATGTAATTGGCTCGGCTAAGGTAGATCAGGTCAACCAAGAAGTGATTGATAGGGACAAACTCTTACAGCTATTAAAGGATAATCTCTCCATTGCTCAAGCTAGAATGAAGCAACAAGCCGACACACGACGAAGCGAAAGAGAATTTTCAGTAGGAGATTGAGTTTATCTTCACCTACAGCCATACAAGCAACTCTCCATCAAAACTCGAGCCTCCATGAAACTATCCCCACGTTTTTATGGTCCTTATCAGATCATAGAGCGTATTGGAGCCATGACGTATAGACTTAAATTGCCCGAGGATGCCAAAATTCACCTTGTCTTCCACGTGTCATGCCTGAAGCCCAAGTTAGGAGAACACTAGTCACCCCAGATCCAACTGCCCAACACCACTGAGGATGGAGTTATTCAAGCCCAACCACAAGTCATCCTCGATCGTAGGATTGTGATACGTCGCTGACGTCCCTCTACTGAAGTACTAGTGCATTGGAATAATTTACCACTTGAAGATGCCACATGGAAACCATATGATGAGCTGAAGACCCAGTTCCCTGAGTTCATGGAATCTCAGCCTTGAGGACAAGGCTGATTTGAAAAGAACAGATCGGTTAGGACTCTAGCTAGGAGAGTCCTAATTGAGAGGGGCATTCATATAAAACCTACCTAAGCCGACCCTAATAAAGAGGTAAAAAGGCCGGCTAGGCTTTGGAGGTTATTTCTTAGAGAAGAATTAGGAATTGTAAAGGAATAGGAGTCTTGAGTAGGAGTCTTGTTAGGAGTCTTGAGTAGATGTCTTAATTGAGTAGGAGTCTTATTAGGAGTTAGGGTTTAGAAACCCTATAAATAGTCATGTATTCATCCTCTTTTGATAAACAATAGATGAATCATTTCTGCAGCCTTTGTGCAGCGACTTGGAGGAAGAAACCCCTATAGAGTTCCAAGGAGGCCGATCCCCTAAAGAGATCAACCCCAAGCTTAGAATCTACAAGGGTTCTATCATACGGTTTTAGCCTTGTTGGTGCCTAAGAAGAATGGTTCTTGGAGAATGTGTGTAGACAATCGCACCATCAACAAAATCACAGTGGACTATCGCTTTTCTATTCCGAGGTTAGATGATTTACTTGATCAATTGTGTGGTGCTTATATTTTCTCTAAATTGATTTGAGGAGTGGCTATCACCAAATAAGAATGAGGCCCAGAGATGAGTGGAAAATAATATTTAAAACTAGAGAAGGCTTATATGAATGATTAGTTATGCCATTTGGCTATCTAATGCTCCTAGCACCTTCATGAGATTTATGAATCACATACTTAATCCATGCATTGGAATATTTGTTGTAGTTTATTTTGATGACATATTGGTGTATAGCAAGAGCAAAGAGGAGCATATAAATCATCTGAAAGAGATCTTTCTTATTTTGAGGCTGCAAAAGCTTTATGCTAATCTAAAGAAGTGTGATTTCTTTACTTCTATTATGGTGTTTTTGGGGTATGTTGTTTCAAAAGATGGAATCTTGATAGATCAAAGTAAGGTAGAGGCTATTCTCAATTGGTCGACACCTACTTCATTCCATGATGTGAGGAGTTTCCATGGCTTAACTTCGTTTTATAAAAGATTTATCAAGGGTTTTGTTAGGACTCTAGCTAGGAGAGTCCTAATTGAGAGGGGCATTCATATAAAACCTACCTAAGCCGACCCTAATAAAGAGGTAAAAAGGCCGGCTAGGCTTTGGAGGTTATTTCTTAGAGAAGAATTAGGAATTGTAAAGGAATAGGAGTCTTGAGTAGGAGTCTTATTAGGAGTTAGGGTTTAGAAACCCTATAAATAGTCATGTATTCATCCTCTTTTGATAAACAATAGATGAATCATTTCTGCAGCCTTTGTGCAGCGACTTGGAGGAAGAAACCCCTATAGAGTTCCAAGGAGGCCGATCCCCTAAAGAGATCAACCCCAAGCTTAGAATCTACAAGGGTTCTATCATACGGTTTTAGCCTTGTTGGTGCCTAAGAAGAATGGTTCTTGGAGAATGTGTGTAGACAATCGCACCATCAACAAAATCACAGTGGACTATCGCTTTCTATTCCGAGGTTAGATGATTTACTTGATCAATTGTGTGGTGCTTATATTTTCTCTAAAATTGATTTGAGGAGTGGCTATCACCAAATAAGAATGAGGCCCAGAGATGAGTGGAAAATAATATTTAAAACTAGAGAAGGCTTATATGAATGATTAGTTATGCCATTTGGGCTATCTAATGCTCCTAGCACCTTCATGAGATTTATGAATCACATACTTAATCCATGCATTGGAATATTTGTTGTAGTTTATTTTGATGACATATTGGTGTATAGCAAGAGCAAAGAGGAGCATATAAATCATCTGAAAGAGATCTTTCTTATTTTGAGGCTGCAAAAGCTTTATGCTAATCTAAAGAAGTGTGATTTCTTTACTTCTATTATGGTGTTTTTGGGGTATGTTGTTTCAAAAGATGGAATCTTGATAGATCAAAGTAAGGTAGAGGCTATTCTCAATTGGTCGACACCTACTTCATTCCATGATGTGAGGAGTTTCCATGGCTTAACTTCGTTTTATAAAAGATTTATCAAGGGTTTTGTTAGGACTCTAGCTAGGAGAGTCCTAATTGATTGGGGCATTCATGTAAAACCTACCTAAGCCGACCCTTATTAAAGAGGTGAAGAGGCCGGCTAGGGTTTGGAGGTTATTTCTTAAAGAAGAATTAGGAGTTGTAAAGGAATAGGAGTCTTGAGTAGGAGTCCTATTAGGAGTCTTGAGTAGAAGTCTTAATTGAGTAAGAGTCTTGAGTAGGAGTCCTATTAGGAGTTAGGGTTTAGACACCCTATAAATAGTCATGTATTCATCCTCTTTTGACAGGCAATAGATGAATCTTTTCTGCAGCCTTTGAGCAGCAACTTAGAGGAAGGAACCCCTATAGAGTTCCAAGGAGGCAGATCCCCTAAAGAGATCAACCCCCAAGCTAGAATCTACAAGGGTTCTATCATACGGTTTTAGCCTTGTTGGGCCTAAGAAGAATGGTTCTTGGAGAAGTGTGTAGACAATCGCCACCATCAACAAAATCAACAGTGGACTATCGCTTTTCTATTCCGAGGTTAGATGATTTACTTGATCAATTGTGTGGTGCTTATATTTTCTCTAAAATTGATTTGAGGAGTGGCTATCACCAAATACGAATGAGGCCCAGAGATGAGTGGAAATAATATTTAAAACTAGAGAAGGCTTATATGAAGATTAGTTATGCCATTTGGGCTATCTAATGCTCCTAGCACCTTCATGAGATTTATGAATCACATACTTAATCCATGCATGGAATATTTGTTGTAGTTTATTTGATGACATATTGGTGTATAGCAAGAGCAAAGAGGAGCATATAAATCATCTGAAAGAGATCCTTTCTTATTTTGAGGCTGCAAAAGCTTTATGCTAATCTAAAGAAGTGTGATTTCTTTACTTCTATTATGGTGTTTTTGGGGTATGTTGTTTCAAAAGATGGAATCTTGATAGATCAAAGTAAGGTAGAGGCTATTCTCAATTGGTCGACACCTACTTCATTCCATGATGTGAGGAGTTCCATGGCTTAACTTCGTTTTATAAAAGATTTATCAAGGGTTTTGTTAGGACTCTAGCTAGGAGAGTCCTAATTGATTGGGGCATTCATGTAAAACCTACCTAAGCCGACCCTTATTAAAGAGGTGAAGAGGCCGGCTAGGGTTTGGAGGTTATTTCTTAAAGAAGAATTAGGAGTTGTAAAGGAATAGGAGTCTTGAGTAGGAGTCCTATTAGGAGTCTTGAGTAGAAGTCTTAATTGAGTAAGAGTCTTGAGTAGGAGTCCTATTAGGTTAGGAGTTAGGGTTTAGACACCCTATAAATAGTCATGTATTCATCCTCTTTTGACAGGCAATAGATGAATCTTTTCTGCAGCCTTTGAGCAGCAACTTAGAGGAAGGAACCCCTATAGAGTTCCAGGAGGCTGATCCCCTAAAGAGATCAACCCCAAGCTTAGAATCTACTAGGGTTCTAACACTTGGTATCAGAGCAGCGTTCTTGGCGTCTCGCTGCCCTTTCCACAGCTGTCCATCTTCCCTCCACAGCCACC
The DNA here is from genome assembly GCA_004837865.1 of Musa balbisiana. NCBI lineage: Eukaryota > Viridiplantae > Streptophyta > Magnoliopsida > Zingiberales > Musaceae > Musa > Musa balbisiana. The sequence goes on from PYDT01002584.1 coordinate 146,677, forward strand.
CAAAGCAATTCCCACAATTGCTTAAAAGATCGTCACCAAATCCCGCCGTCATCCCCACCACCGCAGATCATCTTTTGATCTCCCCGTGAATTGCAACAGGTTCTGGTTTCCTACCTTACTACTGCTGCAATTTAGTTATCTTTATTCGAAAATCCAAAAAAAAAAAAAAATTCCTATATTGCTGCATAAACTTTTCGTCGCAAAGTTTTCATCTCTACGACAAAAGATACATTGCAGAATTCCAACCGCATAGCACAGTTTGTTTGATCTTCCTACTATAATTTTTTTGTCCAAATTTCTACGAAATTTTTATGATAGCTTTGACACTTCCAAACAGTAGATTTCCCTTTTGTTTCATAAAAAAATTCTCAATATAAACTGCTGATCTTTTACATCCAATCTGCTATAATTGAAAATCTGTGCTGTAGAAAATTTCAGCCGCATATTGTTGCCTTAACCGATCTATTTGCAATATTTTTTGAACAAAATTTCCTATAAACTTCATAAGTCATCTTGGCTTCCATCTAAGATTGATCGATTAAGGAATTCATCTCTAAAAACGATTTTGTGTTGCTGTAAATTTTCGTCGCAACCCGCTGAAATTTTTCGACGAGAATTCTGCTATCGTGACTTGCACCAATTTCCCTGCTATTATACTGCCGAAATTTTCTTGATTAAATTGGACATCTTTGCTGTCATATAAACTGAGATTTTACAGTCAATTCCCCCCTCAAATCTCTCAAGTTTTTGGTGGAAATCTCGTCGAGAAACCGCTGTTTCTTCGACGACAATTCTGCTCTTACAAGACAACACAATTCTGCAGCAAACTTCCACTGATTTCTATCAAACCTTTGCTGCCATCTACCACAGATTTAAAACTTTCATCCACAACCCTAAAACTCCACCAAACCACACCCTCAAACTGCACCCAAAACAGCCACAAAATAAGCCTAAATCGCAGCCTACATCCACCAATCCACCAACCCTTACGACCATCACTCCTCTTAACCTATACATGCCTTTAACTCGACAACAAAAAAGAGATCTTAATATCACAGGTTTGGAGGCATATAGTATGGTATCTGAAGAGGCAATCAATGCTAAATTTGAAGCCTTCGAGGCGCGAATAGAGGATAAGATTCGGACTCTCTTTACCGAACTCAGTTTGGCCCGACCACTAAGCCCGAAGAAATCACATCAAGGAGAGAGCTCTAACCAATCACACCAAGCCCGAAGAGATGACTTCCAAGAGAGGGGAGGTTCTATGACTGACCTCAACTATCCACGCATGAGGGTGGACTTCCCTAGATGGGAAGAAGGAGACCCGATTGGTTGGATCTCGCGTGCAGAGCGATATTTTCGGTACCACAAAACTGTGGACGCATCTATGGTGAAAATTGCAGCTATACATCTTGAAGGGGATGCTATACAGTGGTTCGATTGGTTTGAACACACTCATGGAGTACTCTCATGGCGGCAATTCAAAGAAGGACTGCTAATCCGCTTCGGACCAACCGATTACGAGAACATTGACGGACAACTAGCAAAGATCCGACAAACCTCCACCATTCAGGAATACCAAACCAGGTTTGAAAGATTATCTAATCAAACTCGTGATTGGTCTGAAAAATAGCTATTGGGGACCTTTATTGAGGGCTTGAAGCCGGAGATCCGGGGAGAAGTTAAAGCGCGACAACCATACACGCTTATGGCAACCATCTCTTTCGCACAACTTCAAGAGGAGCGATTGAACCATGAAGCCCGGAGGACTAGGATCGCTCCTCGACCTGCAATACTAAAGCCCTCAGCTCCCCCTACTATTAACTGAGCACCTGCACCAAAAAGGTTGACAAGAGAAGAGCTTCGGGAGCGATCTACGAAGGGGTTATGTTGGCATTGCGACGAGCCGTGGAGCCGCGAGCATCGCTGTAGAAAAGGGAGGCTTCTTATGATTGAACCAGTAGAAGAAGATGTCATTGAACATCCAGAAGAGAGCTTTGAACATAATGAAGAAGATGTGGAAGAAGAGCCACAATCAACCGACGTAACGGTACACGCATTAGCTGGCTACTCCAACCCGCAAACGATGAAAGTTGGAGGTCTTCTCAAACAACAACCGATCACTGTTCTCATCGACACGGGCAGCACTAATAACTTCCTAAACAGTAAGGTTGCTGCTCGGTTGGCACTACATATAGAAGGTTGCTGACGGCAGAATCCTAAAGTGCGACCAAAGATGCCCGCAGGTGAAACTATTGCTGCAAGACCAAGAAATTATGACCGACTTCTTCCTCCTACCAATTGATGACTATAAGGCCGTGCTTGGCATAGAATGGCTGACTACACTAGGTGATGTCTCTTGGAACTTTTCCAAATTAATTATGAAATTCTACTGCAAAGGCAAACAGATCATCCTACACGGGAAGCGCGGAAGCAATGTAACCACCGTTTCAACCCAACGAATGGAGAAAGTTTTGCACAAGGTAAATGGTGGCTTTTTGATGCATCTCTAGCAGCAACCAGAGGGGAAGAAAATAGAGATTAAAGATCAAAATCTTGCCCAATTGCTTGCTGAATTTGCTGACATTTTTGCTGAACCACGCGGTCTTCCTCCTTTTCGACAACATGACCATCGGATTCCAATCCTTCCGGGCAAGCCACCAGCGAACACTCGACCGTACCGATATCCTCACCTCCAAAAGGATGAAATTGAAAAGATCGTAAAGGAGATGCTTGAAACAGGAGTGATTCGGCCAAGTTGTAGCCCCTATTCCTCACCGGTGCTACTTGTACGCAAGAAGGACGGAACTTGGCGGATGTGCATTGACTATCGAGCTTTAAATGGCATCACTGTCAAGGACAAGTACCCAATACCAGTGGTGGATGAACTTCTTGATGAATTAAAAGGAGCCCGAGTCTTCACGAAGTTAGATCTCCGATCCGGTTACCACCAAATTCGAGTATGTGAAGACGACATTCCAAAAACTGCATTCCGCACACATGATGGCCATTATGAATTCTTGGTAATGCCTTTTGGACTCACTAATGCTCCTTCAACCTTTCAAAGTCTCATGAACGATATTTTTCAGAGCTTTCTTCGCAAATTTGTGTTGGTATTTTTTGATGATATTCTCATTTATAGCCCTTCTCTTGAGAGTCACTTTCAGCATTTACGAATTGTTTTGACGATCCTTCGGGAGAATACTCTTTTTGTTAAACAACCAAAGTGCAGCTTTCTCCAGCAAAAAGTAGAGTACCTTGGGCACATAATATCAGAAGAAGGGGTGGCGGTAGACCCAACAAAAATTGAGGCAATGCAAGGCTGGTCGAAACCTACAAACGTGAAATTACTGCGTGGGTTCCTTGGACTAACGGGCTACTATCGAAAATTTGTTAAGGACTATGGGAAGATCAGCGCACCCCTCACATCTCTACTGAAAAAAGATGCCTTCCAATGGTCAGACAAAGCCTCCGCTGCCTTCGACAAACTTAAGGCAGCCATGACAATGACGCCGGTGCTAGCACTACCAGATTTCAGTCGACCCTTCATCATTGAGGCTGACGCATCTGGAGTCGGAATTGGAGCCGTTCTCATGCAAGATGGTCGACCACTCGCATACACTAGCAAGGCATTGTCTCCCTCCCATCAAAATATGTCAGTATATGATAAGGAGATGCTAGCCATTGTGCACACAGTAACGAGATGGAGACCCTACCAGATTGGCTGACGATTTCAAATTAAATCCGACCATAGAAGTCTCAAATACTTTTTGGAGCAAAAGATATCATCCCCTGAGCAGCAAAAATGGGTAACCAAACTTCTTGGATTCGATTATGAAATTATTTATAAAAAGGGGAAAGAAAACGTTGTTGCAGATGCACTCTCACGACTACCTGAGCAAGCTAAGGTTTCAGCCATCTCCCTTCCTACCACCAGCCTTCTTGAAGACATTAGAGAAGAATGGAAGAAGGATCCAGAGATTAGCAACACCATAAAAAAACTGGAGGAGGACCCAAATGCAATAGCCCACTACACTTGGGATTCGAGGGATCTACGCTACAAAGGTCGCATTGTGCTTATACCTGACTCCCCTTGCATCACAATTATCCTGCATGAAATGCACTCCACACCTTTAGCAGGGCACTCCGGATTTCTGAGAACCTACAAAAGAGTGAAGCAAAATTTTTATTGGAAAGGGATGAAAAACATTATTGCTGAATATGTGGCACGATGTGATGTTTGTCAACAGCACAAGGGTGAAACAGTGGCAAATCCAGGGAAGCTACAACCACTACCTATACCGGACTCAGTGTGGACTGACATATCCATGGACTTCATCGAAGGGCTGCCACCTTCCAAAGGTAAAAGCACAATTCTCGTGGTGGTTGATCGACTTACGAAATATGCTCATTTTTGTGTTGTGAGAAATCCCTACACTGCTGCTAGTATTGCCCAGATTTTTATAGAAATATTGTTAAACTACATGGGATGCCAAGGTCCATTGTAAGTGATCGTGACAAGATCTTCACCAGTAAATTTTGGACCGAGTTATTTCAGTTACAAGGCACCAAACTCAAGATGAGCACAGCATATCATCCACAAACTGACGGCCAAACAGAGGTGGTAAACAGGTGTTTAGAGACGTACCTTCGGTGTTACACCAGTGATCGACCAAAAGAGTGGGCGAAATGGCTTCCCTGGGCCGAATGGTGGTATAATACTACATATCATTCATCTACAAAATGTACCCCTTATGAAGCATTGTATGGTCGGCCAGCCCCTGTGATTCCAAAGTATGTAACTGGCTCGGCCAAGGTAGATCAGGTTGACCAAGAATTGATTGACAGAGACAAACTCCTACAGCTATTAAAGGATAATCTCTCTACCGCTCAAGCCAGAATGAAGTAGCAAGCCGACACACGACGAAGCGAAAGAGAATTTTCAGTAGGAGATTGGGTTTATCTTCGCCTATAGCCATACAAGCAACTCTCAATCAAAACTCGAGCCTCCATGAAGCTATCCCCACGTTTTTATGGGCCCTATCAAATCATAGAGCGTATTGGAGCCATGGCGTACAGACTTAAATTGCCTGAGGATGCCAAAATTCATCCTGTCTTCCATGTGTCATGCCTGAAGCCCAAGTTGGGAGAACACGAGTCACCCCAAATCCAACTGCCCAACACCACTGAGGATGGAGTTATTCAAGCCCAACCACAAGTCATCCTTGATCGCAGGATCGTGATGCGTCGCCGATGTCCCTCTACTGAAGTACTAGTGCATTGGAATAATTTACCGCTTGAAGATGCGACATGGGAACCATATGATGAGCTGAAGACTCGGTTTCCTGAGTTCATGGAATCTCAGCCTTGAGGGCAAGACTGATTTGAAGAGGGCCGGTCTGTTAGGACTCTAGCTAGGAGAGTCCTAATTGATTGGGGCATTCATGTAAAACCTACCTAAGTCGACCCTTATTAAAGAGGTGAAGAGGCCGGCTAGGGTTTGGAGGTTATTTCTTAAAGAAGAATTAGGAGTTGTAAAGGAATAGGAGTCTTGAGTAGGAGTCCTATTAGGAGTCTTGAGTAGAAGTCTTAATTGAGTAAGAGTCTTGAGTAGGAGTCCTATTAGGAGTTAGGGTTTAGACACCCTATAAATAGTCATGTATTCATCCTCTTTTGACAGGCAATAGATGAATCTTTTCTGCAGCCTTTGAGCAGCAACTTGGAGGAAGGAACCCCTATAGAGTTCCAGGAGGCTGATCCCCTAAAGAGATCAACCCCAAGCTTAGAATCTGCTAGGGTTCTAACAGGTTTCAGCTCTATTGTCGCTCCAATCACCAAATGTCTGAAATGTGATAAATTTAAATGGATTAGTGAAGCTAATTATGCTTTTGAGCTTTTAAAAAGAAAGGTGACCGAAGCTCCTATCTTAGTTCTACCAAATTTTGACAATGTGTTTGAAGTTGAATGTGATGCATCTAATATGGGAATTGGTACTATTTTGAGTCAAGACGGAAAGCCCATTGTATTTTTTAGTGAAAAGCTGAATGATACAAGAAAGAAATACCTACTTATGATAAGAAGTTTTATACGATTTATCGAGCTTTGTCTCATTGGAGTCAATATCTTCTTACCAAGCCATTTGTTCTATATTCTGATTATGAGACATTAAAGTTCATTAATCACCAGTACAAGTTAAACAAGAGGCATACAACTTGGGTGGAGTTTTTACAATCTTACAACTTTACAATCAAACATAAATCTGGTATTCAAAATGTAGTTGTTGATGCATTGAGCAGAAAACTTTCTTTATTATCAGCAATGGAAGTCAAAGTGGTTGGATTTGAAATATTCAAAGATCTCTATGAGAATGATGTGGATTTTGGCTCAATATGGTAGAATTGTAAATCAGGTTCCTTTCAATAATTTTTTATCTTTGATGGTTTTCTTTTTCTAGCTAATGCTTTGTGTGTTCCATCTTGTTCTTTGAATTTTAGCAGCTCGCATCATCCATAAACCGCTTAGAAGCTATGATGGCAAGAATATTAAGCAATGGGATGTCATTCTTCCACAAATTGAGTTTGCCTATAATCGTTCTATGCATCATAGTATTGGTAATAGTCCTTTTGAGGTAGTTTACGGTGCTAATACTATGATAGAACCCTAGCAGATTCTAAGCTTGGGGTTGATCTCTTTAGGGGATCGACCTCCTAGAACTCTATAGGGGTTCCTTCCTCCAAGTTGCTGCTCAAAAGCTGCAGAAAATATTCATCTATTGCCTATGAAAAGAGGAGGAATACATAGCTATTTATAGGGCTTCTAAACCCTAACTCCTAATAGGACTCCTACTCAAGACTCCTACTTCTAACCAACTCCTAATAAGACTACTATTCAAGACTCCTACTCAAGACTCTTATTCCTTTACAACTCCTAATTCTTCTCTAAGAAATAACCTCCAAACCCTAGCCGGCCTCTTCACATCTTTAATAAGGGTCGGCTCAGGTAGGTTTTACATGAATGCCCCTATCAATTAGGACTCTCCTAGCTAGAGTCCTAACAAACCCGCCCTCTTCAAATCAGCCTTGTCCTCGAGGCTGACGATTCATGAATTTTGGGAATTTGATCTTCAAGTCGTCATAGTTCTCCCAAGTGGCATCTTCTGTTGGTAGGTTCACCCACTGTATTAGCACTTCAGTAGTGGGTCGTCGTCGTCGAGTCACGATCCATTGATCAATAATGACACTTGGCTGGATCTGGAGTTCTCCTTGAGTAATCATATTTGGTAGGTGGCTTTGGGCAGTCTCCAAGCATCTATTTACAACTTTCGTTTGGCTGTCGGTTTGTAGGTGATATTGCATACTCCTTTTCAATTTAGTACCCTGCATATGGAATAACTTTATCCAAAATTTGCTCGTGAAGATGCAAGTAGAATTTGTCATAAGCACAGTGCGTCCTTTATAGTGTAATTCTTTTGAGTCCCAATTGTAATGTGCCACGGAGCTTGATGCTTCTTCCAATTTTTTTATGATTTTATTGGTCTCTGGATCATCCTGCCATTCCATCTTAATATCCTTAAGGAAGTTACTGGTGGGAAGCGAAATGGCCGAAAGTTCAGCTTGCTCGACTAGCTACGAAAGCGCATCTGCAACAATATTCTCTTTCCCCTTTTTGTAAGTTATTTCATAATCAAATCTAAGAAGTTTTGTTACCCATTTTTGTTGCTCGGGGGATGATATCTTTTGCTCCAAAAAGTAATTGAGGCTTTTATAGTCGGTTTTAATTTGAAATCGTTGACCGATCAAGCAAGGTCTCCACCTCGTTGCTGCGTGCACAATGGCGAGTATTTCCTTATCATGTGTTGCCATGTTTTGACGGGAGAGAGACAATGTCTTACTAGTGTATGCGAGTGGTCGATCAACTTGCATGAGAATAGCTCCGATTCCGACTCTAGATGCGTCGGCCTCAATAATGAAGGGTCGGTTGGAATCTGGTAGTGCTAGCACCGGCGTCGTCGTCATGGCTGCCTTAAGTTTGTCGAAGGCATCGGAGGCTTTGTCCGACCATTGGAAGATATCTTTTTTCAGTAAGGAAATAAGTGGTGCACTGATCTTTCCATAGTTTTTCATGAACTTACGATTGTAGCCTATTAAACCGAGAAAGTCACGTAGCAATTTTATGTTCCACGAGGTCAATCGATTCTGCATTGCTCCAATTTTGGAGGGGTCCACTGCCACACCTTCCTCTGATATGATATGCCCATGATATTCTATCTTCTAACAAAAATTCATAGTGGCCGTTGTGTGTTCCAAAGACAATTTTCGGTATGTCTTTGCACACTCATATTTGATGATACCCGGATCGAAGGTCCAGCTTTGTGAAGATTTGTGCTCCCTTTCATCTAGCAATTCATCTGCTAATGGAATAGGGTATTTGTCCTTGATGGTTATGCCATTGAGGGTTTGGTAATCAATGCACATTCGCCATGTTTCGTCCTTCTTTCGTACAAAGAGCATCGGTGAAAAGTAGGGGCTGCAACTTGGCCGAATAACTCCTATTTCGAGCATCTCTTTTAGAATCCTTTCTATTTCATCCTTCTGCAGATATGAATGTTGATATAGCCAAGTATTTGCAGGAGGTTTGCCCAGAAGAATCGGTATACACTGATCATGCCGATGGGCAAGAGGTAGGTTGCGTGGTTCGTCAAATATATCTGAAAATTCAGCAAGCAAAGGAAGTAGGTTTGGATCTTCAAATTCTATTGGCTCTCCCTTAGTTTGCTGCTCAAGTTGTACCAAAAAGCCACTGCATGCTTTATGCAAAACCTTCTCCATTTGTTATGTGCAAATCGTCATTACGTCGCCCCCATGTTTCCTGTGTAGAATCACCTGTTTCCCTTTACTGTAAAATCTCAAAATTAGTTTCATAAAATTCCAGAAAATATTACCTAATGTTGTCAACCATTCAATTTTGAGCATAGCCTCATGATCATCAAGAGAAAGGAGGAAGAAATCTGTAATTATCTCTTGGTCCTACAGTAACAGTTTCTCCCGCGGGCGCCTACGATCACACTTCAAAATGCATCCGTTGGTGAACTTGACGTCAAACCTACTGTAATAATCGATAGGTAAGGCCATCCGGACAGCAACTTTACTATCTAGGAATTTATTAGTGCTGCCCGTGTCGATGAGAACAGTGATCGATTGTTGTTTGAGAAGGCTTTCAACTTTCATCGTTTACGGGTTTGAGTAGCTGGCTAGTGCATGTACCGTAACTTCGATCGGTTGTGGCTCTTTTTCTGCATCTTCCTTTTCATTATCAAGGCTCTCTTCTAGATATTCAATGACCTCTTCTTCTACTGGTTCAATCATAAGAAGTCTCTCTTTCTACAGTGATGCTCGCGACTCCACGGCTCGTCGCGTTGCCAACATAACTCCTTCGTAGATCGCTCCTGAAGCTCTTCTCTTGTCATCATTTTTGGTGCAGGGACTCGGTTGATAGTAACGTGGGTTGAGGGCTTCTGCATTGCAGGTTGAGAAGTGATCCTAGTCCTCCGAGATTCATGGTTCAATCGCTCCTCTTGATGTCGTGCGAAAGAGATATCTACCATAAGCGTGTACGGTTGTCGTGCTTTAACTTCTCCCCGGATTTCCGGCTTTAAGCCCTCAATGAAGGTCCCCAATAGCTATTTTTGAGACCAATCACAAGTTTGATTAGATAACCTTTCAAACCTGGTTTGGTACTCCTGAACGGTAGAGTTTTGTCGGATCTTTGCTAGTTGTTCATCAATATTCTCGTAATTGGTTGGTCCGAAGCGGATCAATAGTCCTTCTTTGAATTGTCGCCATAAGAGGACTCCATGAGTATATTTAAACCAGTCAAACCACTGTATGGCATCCCCTTCAAGATGTATAGCTGCAATTTCTACCATAGATGCATCAACAGTTTTATGATACGGAAAATATCGCTCCGCGCGCGAGATCCAACCAATCGGGTCTCCTTCTTCCCATCTAGGGAAGTCCACCCTCATGCGTGGATAGTTGAGGTCAGTCATAGAACCTCCCCTCTCTTGGAAGTCATCTCTTCGGGCTTGGTGCGATTGGTTAGAGCTCTCTCCTTGATGTGATTTCTTCGGGCTTAGTGGTCGGCCCAAACTGAGTTTGGTAAAGAGAGTCCGAATCTTATCCTCTATTCGCGCCTCAAAGACTTCAAATTTAGCATTGATTGCCTCTTCAGATGCCATACTATATGCCTCCAAACTTGTGATATTAAGATCTCTTTTTGTTGTCGGGTTAAAGGCATGTATAGGTTAAGAGAAGTGATGGTCATAAGGGTTGGTGGATTGGTGGATGTAGGCTGCGATTTAGGCTTATTTTGTGGCTGTTTTGGGTGCAGTTTGAGGGTGTGATTTGGTGGAGTTTTAGGGCTATGGATGAAAGTTTTAAATCTGTGGTAGATGGCAGCAAAGGTTTGATAGAAATTAGTGGAAGTTTCCTGCAGAATTGTGTTGTCTTGTAAGAGCAAAATTGTCGTCGAAGAAATAGCAGTTTCTCAACAAAATTTCCACAAAAAACTTGACAGATTTGAGGAGGGAATTGATAGTAAAATCTTAGTGTATATGACAGTAAGTATGTCCAATTTAATCAAAAAATTTCGGCAGTATAACAGCAAAGAAATTGTTGCAAGTTGCGATAGCAGAATTCTCGTCGAAAAATTTCAGTGGATTGCGACAATTACAGCACAAAAATTCATTATTNTGTCCCTTGAGTGTGATTTCAAGTGTTCGCCAAATATCAAAAGCCGTTTCGCACATAGAAATCCGATTGAACTCATTTTTATCCAAAGCGCAAAATAAGGCATTCATAGCCTTCACGTTTAAAGAAAATACTTCTTCTCTAAATCCGACCATTCGTTCATTGGTTTAGAGGGAAGTTGAAAACCATTTTCAACAATATTCCATAAATCCAAATTCATAGAAATCAAGAAAACTCTCATTCGAGTTTTCCATAAGTGTAGTCCAATCCGTTAACACAACGGTGGACGAAAAACCGAAAAGCCCTCTTGAAAGCCATGAAGAGCCATTTCTCTCGGGTGTAATCCGAAATGAGAAAAACCGGCTCTGATACCAATTGTTAGGATCGGAGCGGCACTAAGAGGGGGGGGTGAATTAGTGCAGCGGTAAAGAACGATAAACTTTCGATGATTTAAACACTTTCGGAAACTTCGTACGATAAAAGCAACGTTTCGTTTGAAACCGTTTCGATTGCGTTTTAACTTGAAGGCATACGTATGAAGGAAACAAGAAGTAGAGCATCAAAGTGAAGATGGTTTGCAGTAAGATAATAGCAGGAAGTAAATGCAAACCAGAGAAGACGATAGTTTATAGTGGTTCGGTCAATCGTGACCTACATCCACTCCTCCGATTCCTCTTCCGTCGAGGTCACCGGCATCCACTAACGATCTTCCTTTACTAGGTGAAGATCAACCTCCTTCTTACACCCCTCTTACAACCTCTTACAAGTGGTTCACCCTTTTACAAGGATTTCAATGAAAAGAAATGAGGTGAACACTCAAGCTATTGAAAACAAGACTTTTCCTAAAGATTTACTCAACTTCTAGCTTCTCAAAAGGTTGTTCTCTCTGCTGAGAATTGAAGGGTATTTATAGGCCTCAAGAGGATTCAAATTTGGGCTCCAAAAATTTGAATTCTCTTATGTTCCCGAAGCTAGCGGTGCCACCGCCTAGTCTAGGCGGTGCCACCGCCTAGTCTAGGCGGTGCCACCGCCTAGTCTAGGCGGTGCCACCGCCTAGTCTAGGCGGTGCCACCGCCTAGTCTAGGCGGTGCCACCGCCTAGTCTAGGCGGTGCCACCGCCTAGTCTAGGCGGTGCCACCGCCTAGTCTAGGCGGTGCCACCGCCTAGTCTAGGCGGTGCCACCGCCTAGTCTAGGCGGTGCCACCGCCTAGTCTAGGCGGTGCCACCGCCTAGTCTAGGCGGTGCCACCGCCTAGTCTAGGCGGTGCCACCGCCTAGTCTAGGCGGTGCCACCGCCTAGTCTAGGCGGTGCCACCGCCTAGTCTAGGCGGTGCCACCGCCTAGTCTAGGCGGTGCCACCGCCTAGTCTAGGCGGTGCCACCGCCTAGTCTAGGCGGTGCCACCGCCTAGTCTAGGCGGTGCCACCGCCTAGTCTAGGCGGTGCCACCGCCTAGTCTAGGCGGTGCCACCGCCTAGTCTAGGCGGTGCCACCGCCTAGTCTAGGCGGTGCCACCGCCTAGTCTAGGCGGTGCCACCGCCTAGTCTAGGCGGTGCCACCGCCTAGTCTAGGCGGTGCCACCGCCTAGTCTAGGCGGTGCCACCGCCTAGTCTAGGCGGTGCCACCGCCTAGTCTAGGCGGTGCCACCGCCTAGTCTAGGCGGTGCCACCGCCTAGTCTAGGCGGTGCCACCGCCTAGTCTAGGCGGTGCCACCGCCTAGTCTAGGCGGTGCCACCGCCTAGTCTAGGCGGTGCCACCGCCTAGTCTAGGCGGTGCCACCGCCTAGTCTAGGCGGTGCCACCGCCTAGTCTAGGCGGTGCCACCGCCTAGTCTAGGCGGTGCCACCGCCTAGTCTAGGCGGTGCCACCGCCTAGTCTAGGCGGTGCCACCGCCTAGTCTAGGCGGTGCCACCGCCTAGTCTAGGCGGTGCCACCGCCTAGTCTAGGCGGTGCCACCGCCTAGTCTAGGCGGTGCCACCGCCTAGTCTAGGCGGTGCCACCGCCTAGTCTAGGCGGTGCCACCGCCTAGTCTAGGCGGTGCCACCGCCTAGTCTAGGCGGTGCCACCGCCTAGTCTAGGCGGTGCCACCGCCTAGTCTAGGCGGTGCCACCGCCTAGTCTAGGCGGTGCCACCGCCTAGTCTAGGCGGTGCCACCGCCTAGTCTAGGCGGTGCCACCGCCTAGTCTAGGCGGTGCCACCGCCTAGTCTAGGCGGTGCCACCGCCTAGTCTAGGCGGTGCCACCGCCTAGTCTAGGCGGTGCCACCGCCTAGTCTAGGCGGTGCCACCGCCTAGTCTAGGCGGTGCCACCGCCTAGTCTAGGCGGTGCCACCGCCTAGTCTAGGCGGTGCCACCGCCTAGTCTAGGCGGTGCCACCGCCTAGTCTAGGCGGTGCCACCGCCTAGTCTAGGCGGTGCCACCGCCTAGTCTAGGCGGTGCCACCGCCTAGTCTAGGCGGTGCCACCGCCTAGTCTAGGCGGTGCCACCGCCTAGTCTAGGCGGTGCCACCGCCTAGTCTAGGCGGTGCCACCGCCTAGTCTAGGCGGTGCCACCGCCTAGTCTAGGCGGTGCCACCGCCTAGTCTAGGCGGTGCCACCGCCTAGTCTAGGCGGTGCCACCGCCTAGTCTAGGCGGTGCCACCGCCTAGTCTAGGCGGTGCCACCGCCTAGTCTAGGCGGTGCCACCGCCTAGTCTAGGCGGTGCCACCGCCTAGTCTAGGCGGTGCCACCGCCTAGTCTAGGCGGTGCCACCGCCTAGTCTAGGCGGTGCCACCGCCTAGTCTAGGCGGTGCCACCGCCTAGTCTAGGCGGTGCCACCGCCTAGTCTAGGCGGTGCCACCGCCTAGTCTAGGCGGTGCCACCGCCTAGTCTAGGCGGTGCCACCGCCTAGTCTAGGCGGTGCCACCGCCTAGTCTAGGCGGTGCCACCGCCTAGTCTAGGCGGTGCCACCGCCTAGTCTAGGCGGTGCCACCGCCTAGTCTAGGCGGTGCCACCGCCTAGTCTAGGCGGTGCCACCGCCTAGTCTAGGCGGTGCCACCGCCTAGTCTAGGCGGTGCCACCGCCTAGTCTAGGCGGTGCCACCGCCTAGTCTAGGCGGTGCCACCGCCTAGTCTAGGCGGTGCCACCGCCTAGTCTAGGCGGTGCCACCGCCTAGTCTAGGCGGTGCCACCGCCTAGTCTAGGCGGTGCCACCGCCTAGTCTAGGCGGTGCCACCGCCTAGTCTAGGCGGTGCCACCGCCTAGTCTAGGCGGTGCCACCGCCTAGTCTAGGCGGTGCCACCGCCTAGTCTAGGCGGTGCCACCGCCTAGTCTAGGCGGTGCCACCGCCTAGTCTAGGCGGTGCCACCGCCTAGTCTAGGCGGTGCCACCGCCTAGTCTAGGCGGTGCCACCGCCTAGTCTAGGCGGTGCCACCGCCTAGTCTAGGCGGTGCCACCGCCTAGTCTAGGCGGTGCCACCGCCTAGTCTAGGCGGTGCCACCGCCTAGTCTAGGCGGTGCCACCGCCTAGTCTAGGCGGTGCCACCGCCTAGTCTAGGCGGTGCCACCGCCTAGTCTAGGCGGTGCCACCGCCTAGTCTAGGCGGTGCCACCGCCTAGTCTAGGCGGTGCCACCGCCTAGTCTAGGCGGTGCCACCGCCTAGTCTAGGCGGTGCCACCGCCTAGTCTAGGCGGTGCCACCGCCTAGTCTAGGCGGTGCCACCGCCTAGTCTAGGCGGTGCCACCGCCTAGTCTAGGCGGTGCCACCGCCTAGTCTAGGCGGTGCCACCGCCTAGTCTAGGCGGTGCCACCGCCTAGTCTAGGCGGTGCCACCGCCTAGTCTAGGCGGTGCCACCGCCTAGTCTAGGCGGTGCCACCGCCTAGTCTAGGCGGTGCCACCGCCTAGTCTAGGCGGTGCCACCGCCTAGTCTAGGCGGTGCCACCGCCTAGTCTAGGCGGTGCCACCGCCTAGTCTAGGCGGTGCCACCGCCTAGTCTAGGCGGTGCCACCGCCTAGTCTAGGCGGTGCCACCGCCTGTGAACTTCCGACGAACCTTTTGGCGAGCTTCCGAAAAACCCTTCAGCAAGCTCCCTACTCATTCTCGGCTAGTTCCGGCAGCATTCCCGACGAACCTTCGGACTTCCGTCGAACTCTCGAACTCCCAATGAATCCTTCGCGCTTGACTCCGGCACTTTGTTTCGCTTTATGTCTTCATCGTTATCGTAGTTAATCCTGCACACACAAGCCAAAACTCTACTCCGATCTAGACAATTATTACAACGCGAATTGACATTCTGTTGCCCGGCACGTTATTGGTTGGCGCTTCGTCCGATTCTTCAGCGCATCATCCACTCTTGCGGCTTATTGCCCAATCGGCGGTTGACCTCCGTAACCCCGATATCCTTGGTGCAATTCCGCTCTCCTTGGCCCGATGCCCGACGTCCGAAGCGTTCTACCGTCCAATATCCTAACGTGATCTCCTCCGGCGCAACGTCAATTCCTCCTGCGTCAACTGTCTAATCCTGATCGAGTAGACCTGCATCACTCAAAATGCAGTTAAAACATCTAAGCACAATCAATTAGTTTCATCATCAAAATCCGAGATTCAACAGAAAGAACCCTTGCAGATTCTAAGCTTGGAGTTGATATCTTTTGGGGATCGGCCTCCTAGAACTCTATAGGGGTTCCTTCCTCCAAGTTGCTGCTCAAAGGCTGCAGAAAATATTCATCTATTGCTTATGAAAAGAGGTGGAATACATGGCTATTTATAGGGCTTCTAAACCTTAACTCCTAAAAAGACTCCTACTTCTAATCAACTCCTAATAGGACTCCTACTCAAGACTCCTATTCCTTTTCAACTCCTAATTCTTCTCTAAGAAACAACCTCCTAACCCTAGCCGGCCTCTTCACCTTTTTAATAGGGGTCGGCTTAGGTAGGTTTTATATGAATGTCTCTCTCAATTATGACTCTCCTAGCTAGAGTCCTAACATGGTATCGCCCATTCTGACTTGTTGTAAGGGTACCCGGGCATAGAAGTCAACAGAACAGCAATCGGATAGGTGGGCAAGGGGAGAACTTCGCGCATTAATCAAAGAAATCCACCTAGTGAGTCCTAGCCACCAAGCAACCACCACTATAAGAATCAAATAGCTAACCTTATAAGAATTCCGTAAAGAAGTAAGGATCTCCGTGTCCGGTCTATGTGTGGAGCTCTCTAATCCCTGGCGTAGTGCCTATCAGAATGGAACTGGTGCTTCTAAGACTCAAACTAGCAACTCGGAATTCCACCTCTACAGAAGGGACTTACCCGGAGGGCATCTAACTAAACGCAGTTTCCAAATCATAATCCATATCTGAAGCCAAAGCCGATGAAGGAGAATCAACAGGATCTTCCGCAATTACTGGCTTAGAAGCCGCCGTTAGTGAATTTGAGTAAGAAAAAGCAGAATGAGCCATAGGGGTCTAATAGCTATGGGTAACCAACAGCTTATGAGTAACCAACAGCGATTGGATGCCTATCTAATCTTCTTCTTTTTGGATTTCTGGATTTCTTTCTATCCGAGTGGAACTCTCTTTCTTAAGCTTTCTTGAGTAGGTGCTAACCTCAGAGAGTATTTCTGAAGCTTTCTTGAGCAGGTGCTAACCTCAAAGAGTATTGAAAGCAATGCTATGTTTTTACTCAATTCTATCATATGATATCCAGATGAAATGAAACAAACAAATTAGAAAGAAACTAGCAACCCAACTTTTGGCAAGGTAAGAAAGATGTCTCTGTTTATTGTCTCGGGGAACACCCAGATACTTGACTTGATATGCGAGCAATATTGTAGGGGAGCTGTAGTAGGTCCAACACTTAGTGGCATCTATAGTGGTTTCCACTGGCGTCCTTGCTCTTGTTGAAGAGAGCGTTACACATCTAGAAAGAAGTCACCTCCCTCCTGACTGCTTTCATACTATACTCTATGTTGATACCTTTTCTTTCATACGAAACTCTCTTTTTGATACCTTTTACAGGCTACTCAACTTGACTTTCTACCTTTGCTAAAGTTGTTGCTTGTTTCATTTCGAATTCAGAAGTGGCCCCTCACTCTTATTCAATCTCAAAGCACACCTTATATTTCTATAAATAAGTCAGAAAGTCACTTCACACCTTTTCTTCAGCGCACAGAATCTGAGTGTCTTTTGGGTGCTAGTGTTTAAGTAGATGGGAGTTCTAGTGTCATTTAGTAGATTGGAGTTTGAAAGGAAGCAATACAAGTGTTTTAAGGATGCAAAGAAATACAACGGAAAGCCCATAACTCCACTGAACTCCATGTCAACTGATTGTCCTGCCCTACTTGTCATAGAAAGAGGTGACTGGCTTGTCGGTTAGAACCATTTATATGATGAAACAATAACTACACTTTCCTTCCCATTCCTGCTTCGCTTGCAGCTTCCCTCACCACTTCCTACTAACAATACCAGATTCAACCAGTTCCATAACAATTCCAGACTGAAAGAAATCAAGATACGAGAATGAAAAATCACAAGAGCTTTGGGAGCGCCTGGGGGGGCCATGAAGCCAGGGATTTGAGCATATATCCCACCACTGCTTCGTGGATTAGTGGGTCTGATTCTTTGACTCTATAAGATAGATGGATCCCAGCTTTGTATCGGCTCGACTCCTAAACTTGATCTCGAGCTCTCTGATACGATCCTTAAGTACGGATTTCATCAACTTCGCCGTGATGACTCAGCAATCCGTGAAGCAGCCTTACCTCCTCTGATCGCTTAGTTCGACCCTATCCTCATGTGTAGAGGAAAAACACTTCTATCCGTTTTGTTTGCTTTGCCCGGTTCCTCTTCTTATTTATGCCCTTTCTCGTAAGTGGGTGGGTGCCTTTGCTCCGTTGGCTCTGCTTGCTTCTCACTCTTTCTTTTCTTTTTTCCATCAAATAGCTCTAAGCCTTCTCTGGTCCTTGTCTCTCGTCAACATAATATACTCCTCCCGCTTCTTTGGTTCAGCTTCACAGGATTGGATCTCCGCAACGATTTCTCATGGGCCCCTCTCGAAATTCTCTCTTTGTTTGTTTTGGGACGCTCCATCACTCACTCCGCTATAAGAATATAGTAAGCTAAGCAGATCCCGACTTCTCATAGACTGGATTGTGAGAATCTGCTTGCAAACTCACTTGCTTCTTGCCCATGTATGTCAGGTATCCCAGAATCTAGAGCCTCCTCTTGATCAAGCTCATTGGAGTCTCCAACTCGATTCAACCCCCTTCTCTTTATACGCTACATCGAATGGCATCGGCTTCCCCTTAGGGAGTCACCCAGTCTTTGTCATTGGTTGGAATAAACAAATCACAACAAGCACATTCCCCTTGAAAACAAAACCCTAGCTTCATGGGACCGAGAAGGAGTCCTTTTCCGTCCATGGCATCATAAAGAGCACCTTCCCTTCGTGTTAACTGAATCAGTTACATCAGCGAACCAGCAAATACTCGCAAGAAATACTTGACTATACTTCCATAACCCGACCCTTGACTTGCTCATAACAGGAGCGGTTCAACGCCTGGAATAATCGCCTTCTTTAGTATGGTGTTTATCAACTTACTGTCCTGCAGGAGCTCAAAGCAGTGTAGTTCCGGCAAGTGCAATTAGGAGTTTTCCTCGGAGCAAGACGTTCCACAAGTGTTGTCACTAAGGAGCCAGCTGGAAGTGGTGCATATTCTTTTGCCCATGGAGCGGTGTTGCGGAAGAGTCTCAAGAAATAGTCTCAAGCGCAAGCAAGTCAACTGCAAGACGTTGTGGAGAGAGGTTTTTCTGACATTCATTCCGTTATTATAAGTGGGTGAGAGAGATTTCATTACTGTTTGACTTGACTCCGCGCGTAAGGGTCACTGAAATGGAAATGAATGAATGAAATCGAGCTAAAGTATATACGGTGTAGGAATATTACAAAGTTGATATTCAAGTGATACCGGGGAGGGTAAAATTACAGAATGGATTTCGAAAGAAAACCGATAGAATAGTTGTTCAGATAGAAAATGTCATAGGAGACAAGGAATTAATTCTTGATAAAACTTTGATAAAATGAAAAATAGCTCACCACCCAGTTTAAAATCAAAAGGGATATAGAAAGATCACCACCCTAATGACAATAAACAAGGATACAGAACTGAAAGCAAAAGACTCACCACTCAAGGATGCATCCAAGAGATACAGAGTTCAAAAGAGCACTTCAAGAGAGCTTCTCCAATATTCTCAGTTTTCTAAAAACCCTTTCAAAGCCCTAAACATGAAAATAAATACTAGTGCATGAAACAACCCTTTATGCATAGGGAATTTCGAAATTAAGTCCTTTACAGCTGCCAACCACCTCCTTTAATCGAAATTAAGTCCTTCACAGCTGCCAACCACCTCCTTTAATCGAAATTAAGTCCTTCACAGCTGCCAACCACCTCCTTTAATCGAAATTAAGTCCTTCACAGCTGCCAACCACCTCCTTTAATCGAAATTAAGTCCTTCACAGCTGCCAACCACCTCCTTTAATCGAAATTAAGTCCTTCACAGCTGCCAACCACCTCCTTTAATCGAAATTAAGTCCTTCACAGCTGCCAACCACCTCCTTTAATCGAAATTAAGTCCTTCACAGCTGCCAACCACCTCCTTTAATCGAAATTAAGTCCTTCACAGCTGCCAACCACCTCCTTTAATCGAAATTAAGTCCTTCACAGCTGCCAACCACCTCCTTTAATCGAAATTAAGTCCTTCACAGCTGCCAACCACCTCCTTTAATCGAAATTAAGTCCTTCACAGCTGCCAACCACCTCCTTTAATCGAAATTAAGTCCTTCACAGCTGCCAACCACCTCCTTTAATCGAAATTAAGTCCTTCACAGCTGCCAACCACCTCCTTTAATGTATTCCTTAGCTATGAAGAAAAGCACTATGAGACAGCTTTACTTTTGTGCAGGGAATATGCTGATGAGCTGTCTTATCTGAGTTGACTGAGTTGAAGATTATGGGGCAATATTGTTAGCTAAAAAAAATCATATTATCAGCATCTCATATTATCAGCATCGTCTATATGAACAGATTGTAGCAAATTAGACACTCCCGTGTCAATCTCCCCTGGTTAAAAAAGACTTGTCCTCAAGTCCTTGTTTGTTTCGTCAATAAGATCATGAAAAGGACTTAAATCAGCTACATTAAATGTTGGGGATACTCCGTAATCTTTAGGTAGCTCAATCTCATAAGTATTTTTGCCAATTCTCTTAAGCACCTTGAATGGACCATCAGCCTTTGGTTTCAGTTTTCCAAATTTGCCCGGCGGAAACCTCTCCTTCCTTAGATGAATCCAGACCAAATCACCTGCATTAAACTCCACATGTCTTCTGTGTTTGTTGGCAGCTTGCATGTATCTCTCATTTTGCTTCTCAATGGTTGCTTTCACACCCTCATGCAGCTTCTTTATCTGCTTAGCTCTTTCATCAGCATCTCCACTAAATTGCTTTGTTATAGAATGAGGGATTAAGTCCAAAGGACCAGCCGGATTAGCACCATAAACTACCTCAAAAGGACTCTTACCAATACTATGATGCATAGAACGATTATAGGCAAATTCAATTTGTGGAAGAATGAGGTCCCATTGCTTAATATTCTTCCCAACATAGCTTCTAAGCAAATTTCCCAAGCTTTTGTTTGTTACCTCAGTTTGCCCATCGGTTTGTGGATGATGCGAGCTGCTGAAATTCAAAGAAGTACCCAGCTTCCTCCAAAGAGTTCTCCAAAAATGACTTACAAATTTTGAATCTCGATCAGAAATCATAGTTCTTGGAATAATACCATGCAATTTAACAATCTCCTTAAAATATAAATCAGCAATATGCGATGCATCATTTGATTTATTGCATGGAACAAAGTGAGACATTTTTGAAAATCTGTCAACAACAACCATGATAGAATCCTTGTTCCTTTGAGTTCTTGGCAGTCCCAAAATGAAATCAAGACTCACATCTTCCCATGGAGCATTTGGCACTGGCAATGGAGTGTACAAACTAGAATTTTGACTTCTTGTTTTTGCCAAATGACATAATCGGCATCGCTTCACATATTTATCCATATCTCTGAACATTTTAGGCCAGTAAAAATTTGATTGAACAAGAGCTAGAGTCTTGTCCCTACCGAAATGTCCTCCCAAAACACCACCATGAGCTTCAGCTAGAATTTCTTGTCTCAAAGAATAAGATGGAACACACAAAGCATTAGCTCGAAAAAGAAAACCATCAAAGATAAAAAATTGTTGAAAGGAACCTGATTTACAATTTTGCCATATTGAGCCGAAATCCACATCATTCTCATAGAGATCTTTGAATGTTTCAAATCCAACCACTTCGACTTCCATTGCTGATAATAAAGAATGTTTTCTGCTCAATGTGTCAGCAACTACATTTTGAACACCAGATTTGTGCTTGATTGTAAAGTTGTAAGATTGTAAAAACTCCACCCAAGCTGCATGCCTCTTGTTTAGTTTGTGTTGGTGATTAATGAACTTTAATGCCTCATGATCAGAATATAGAACAAATGGCTTGGCAAGAAGATATTGACTCCAATGAGACAAAGCTCGATAAATCGCATAAAACTCCTTATCATAAGTAGAGTATTTCTTTCTTGTATCATTCAGCTTTTCACTAAAAAATGCAATGGGCTTTCCGTCTTGACTCAAAACAGCACCAATTCCCATATTAGATGCATCACATTCAACTTCAAACACATTGTCAAAATTTGATAGAACTAATACAGGAGCTTCGGTCACCTTTCTTTTTAAAAGCTCAAAAGCATCATTAGCTTCACTAGTCCATTTGAATTTATCACATTATAGACATTCAGTGATTGGAGCGACAATAGAGCTGAAACCCTTGATAAATCTTCTATAAAACGAAGTTAAGCCATGGAAACTCCTCACATCATGCAATGAAGCAGGTGTCGGCCAATTGAGAATAGACTCTACCTTACTTTGATCCATCATGATTCCATCTTTTGAAACAACATACCCCAAAAACACCACACTAGAAGTAAAGAAATCACACTTCTTTAGATTAGCATAAAGCTTTTGCTGCCTCAAAATAAGAAAGATCTCTTTCAGATGATTCATATGCTCCTCTTTGCTCTTGCTGTACACCAATATATCATCAAAATAAACTACAACAAATATTCCAATGCATGGCTAAAGTATGTGATTCATAAATCTCATGAAGGTGCTCGGAGCATTAGATAGCCCAAATGGCATAACCAACCATTCATATAATCCTTCTCTAGTTTTAAATGCTGTTTTTCACTCATCTCCAGGCCTCATTCTTATTTGGTGATAGCCACTCCTCAAATCAATTTTAGAGAAAATATAAGCACCAAACAATTGATCAAGTAAATCATCTAACCTTGGAATAGGAAAGCGATAGTCCACTGTGATTTTGTTGATGGTGCGACTGTCCACGCACAAGGACTCATGTTCTCCCGAATTAACCCTTTTTTCACCAATTCATCAACTTGCCTTTGAAGTTCTTCATGCTCCTTGGGACTCATTCTATATGCTGCCTTATTAGGTAGAACAGCCCCTGGAATGAGATCAATGTGATGTTGGATGTCTCTCAAGGGTGGAAGGCCATGTGGAATCTCTTCTGGTATAACATCTTCAAATTCTTCTAGGATTTGTTTCATGATTGTTGGTGTCTCCTTGTGTTGTTCATGTTCCTCTACTACTACTAGAGCCATAATTTGACCACCCTTGTCTAATTCACCTTTGCATTCACCATAGGACATAAAAGCGCTAACTTTCTTCTTTGGTGCACTGATTTCGGATGGTTGTAATGGAGCTAAGATAATCTTCTTTTCATTCACTTTAAAAGAATAAGTATGTTTGTAGCCGTCATACAATACCCTTCTATCATAATGCCAAGGTCTTCCCAATAGCAAATGACAAGCATCCATAGGAGCAACATCACACCATACTTCATCTTTATAATACTTGCCAATAGAAAATGAAACTAAACATCTTTTAGTTACATTGATGTCATTTCCTTTCTATAGCCAACATAACTGGTATGGATAAGGATGAGGGATGGTGTCCAACTTTAGCTTCTGCACCATCTCCAAAGATACTACATTCTCAAAGCTACCGCTATCGATGATCACCAAGCATACCTTGCCAAGAGAAGTGCATTTAGTGTGAAACACATTTTTTCTCACCCAACTTTCATCGTCGGCCACATAGGACACTTGTAAACTACGTTGCAATACAATAGACAAACCATGATCAGCATAAGTAATCTCTTCCTCATCATCATCGTATTTTGGTTCGTCCTCAGCTTCATCCTCTCCTCCATCACTATGATCTTCAACCAAAGTTACAATCCTCCTATTTGGACAATCTGAAGCAATATGCCTAAAACCATGACTTTTGAAGCATTTTCGGCCACTTGGGATAGAAGAATTAGGTGTTTTTTTGTTGCCAACAGATTCTTCATCCTTTTCTTGTACCTTCGTTATCACCTTGCTTTGGACAGTAGGCTTGAAACTTCCTGCTCTTGTATAGCCTTCTTTTGAGCCGTACCGAACACTCTTTTCAAACTTCTGTTGCTTTTTAACTTTTAATGCCAGCTTGCTCACATCATTTAAAGACCAATATAGTTGTAGTTGAACAACTTTAGCAATCTCATAGTTCAGACCTCTTAGGTATCCTGCGATTGTTTGCTCTTCCGGTTCCATAAGCTCTCCTTTCAACATCAAATTATCGAATTCTGCAGTGTACTCCACACTAAGATCTTTTTGCTTGAAATCATGTATTTTGAGAAAGATCTCTTGCCTATAATTATGAGGTAAATATTTTCTCTTCAGCTCCCTTTTCATTTTCTCCCATTTAACGATCTTACTCTTCCCCTCACGTTCTCTTTGTTTCTTCAGATTTTCCGACGAAAAAGATGCATTACGTCTAAGTTTGAGTGCCACAAGTTTGACCTTCTTTTGTTCTGGTGGTTCATGAAAATCAAAAATTCTTTCTACTGTATTAAGCCAATCGATAAAATCATCAACATTTATTTTACCTTCAAATTCTGGAATATCTAATCTGGGGTTATATTTATTCTGCCACTCGTCTTGGACTTCATTTCTTCTCTGACATCTTCTTGACTCCCTTGGAAGACGAGGTATATCATCATCAGAAGTTAACTCTCGAACGTCATTTTTATGCTGGTTGTGTCTTCTTTGAAGTTCGTCGATTATTTCATTTTTTTCTTGTAGACTACGCAGCAATTTTCATAACTGCAGTCTCAACGACTCAGCGTCATCTTCATGTCACTACCTTCACCAACTACATCTTTTCCATTCCGCCTTGCCATGATCTCTAGCCTTTAGCTCTGATACCAAACTGATACAGGGGAGGGTAAAAATGTAGAATGGATTTCGAAAGAAAACCGATAGAACAGTTGTTCAGATAGAAAATGTCACAGGAGACAAGGAATGAATTCTTGATAAAACTTTGATAAAATGAAAAATAGCTCACCACCCAATTTAAAATCAAAAGGGATACAGAAAGATCACCACCCTAATGACAATAAACAAGGATACAGAACTGAAAGCAAAAGACTCACCACTCAAGGATGCATCCAAGAGATACAGAGTTCAAAAGAGCACTTCAAGAGAGCTTCTCCAATATTCTCAGTTTTCTAAAGACCCTTTCAAAGCCCTAAACATGAAAATAAATACTAGTGCATGAAACAACCCTTCATGCATAGGAAATTTCGAAATTAAGTCCTTTACAGCTGCCAACCACCTCCTTTAATCGAAATTAAGTCCTTCACAACTGCCAACCACCTCCTTTAATCGAAATTAAGTCCTTCACAGCTGCCAACCACCTCCTTTAATGTATTCATTAGCCATGAAGAAAAGTACTATGAGACAGCTTTACTTTTGTTCAGGGAATATGCTGATGAGCTGTCTTATCTGAGTTGACTGAGTTGAAGATTATGGGACAATATTGTTGGCTAAAAAAATCATATTATCAACATCGTCCATATGAACAGATTGTAGCAAATTAGACACTCCCGTGTCATATATCCCCTTCTTCTCTTCGCCAAACTTTGTTCTGAACTGCTTGCAACATTAGCCTCATCTATCTCTTTTTTTATAAGTAAAAAGTAAATTGATTTTGTGTAAAGTTTTTACAAATAGCTTTGTCTATACCGGTTATAAACGAAGCTTGATAACTCATAGAGTACTCATGCGGTAGTTATGACTACACATGCTGTAGTCTATAACTCTTAAGTGTGGCCAACAAATAAAATATAAAGTCCAGATATGCCAAGATTTCCTGTGGGTACAACTTTTAACTTCATGCCCAAGGTTTTTAGCTAATAGCAAAATTGAATTTGATAAAAATATCTTTTTCTCTTCGTGTAAAGTGCGCCGTTTTGATATCGTTCTCCATACAAGATCTTGAGTCTCTAATAATCTTTGTCAAGAGCTGAGCATTGTTTGTGTGTTGACACTCAAAGATTTTGCTACATCTTTCCTTCCACATCCACCAAATAGCGCATCTGAAAGTAACCTTTACCAATTGTGTAAGAGGTTCTTTTCTTGAAAAACATTGCATGAGGTCACCTAATTCTTGATGCAAGTTTGGTTGCGGCATTCTATTGAGTTCGAATCGCTGGAGAATCTCCTTCCATACCTATTTAGTATAATCACAAGCAAAATAGAGATGATCAATAGTTTCTTCTTGTTGCATGCAAAGGGAGCATCGGTTAACATGATGGATACCTCTTCTTTTCATATTGTCTATTGTAGGTAGTTTATTCAGAAGGGCCTGCCATGTACATAAGGAATGTCTCTGTGATCCCGGTCGGTCCCATGTCCAATTGCTTGGGAGCCACTTGTTATTTTTTTGCCTAATTTGATTCCATGCGGATGTGGCACTAAATTTGCCATTGTCATGAAGCCAAATAAGTACATCTGAAGAGTTGTTCCTGATTGGAATAGTTGTGATAGTCAGCCAAAGTGATAACATTTCAGGAGAAATAGGAGTAGGGAGATACCAGGTACCATTAGCAATGAATTCAGAAACCTTTCAATCTTTAGGAGCCCCAAGGTCTTTTCGTATTCTGTCACCATATAATTGAAATATATTTTTCTCATTCACCCAAGGATCGTACCACATATTAGTATTAGTTCTAGTAGAGATTGCGTACGAAATGTGTTTGATTAGCCAATTCCTTGCCTTTAAAATTCTTTTCCAAGCTGCAGAGTGGTATGTTCTTGTTGAAATTTCCCAAATCAATTCTTTTGAAAGATACCTAGCAGAAACCCATTGTGACCATAAGGAACATTTGTTTTGCAAAAGGTCTCACAATTGCTTTACCAAACATGCTTTATTCCAATCTCTAGTATTTCTCAGGTTCAGCCCCCCTTCGTCTTTCGGTTTGCAGATGCTGTCCCAATTTACCATATGCAATGTCTTATCATTTGTGTCATTCCAGAAGAAGTTAATTAATAACCGTTCAATATCTTGGAGAAGCCCAACAGGCAGAAGAAATGCATTAGACCAATATATAGAGTAAGAGTACAACACCGAACGGATGAGTTCAAGTCGTCCTGCTTTTGAAAGAAGCCTATTTTTCCAGGAGGAAATTCTGTTCTTTATTTTTGCAGGATAGGCTGACAATGGGTTTTGTGAATGCCAGTGGATATGAGTGGGAGACTTTCCTCACTAACCTCTAGGGTATGTGCAATAACGTCTTTGTCCTCAATGCAAGGGTTAATGTAGACTTTACTTTTCGCATGATTTAACTGAAGGCCAGAAACTATACCAAAATCATTCAGAATAGTAGTCAGGTTTCTTACTGAAGTTGAATCATTCTGAAGAAAGATAAGAAGATCATCTGCAAAGATTATATGTGATATATGAATAAGGCCAGCATGGGGTACCTTAATACTGCCATCAGAGACCACATATTCCAACATACAGCTAAGTCCTTCCATTGCAATATGGAGAGAGTGGATCGCCTTGTCGGATGACATTCTTGCTCCCAAAAAAACCAATAGGTGAGCCGTTGAAGAGTATTGAAAACTTTGGAATTTCTAAGCAACATTGAATCCAATTAACCCATTGTTGAGGGAAGTTCATACCGAGGAGCATCTTATAGATAAAGTTCCTATTAACTGAGTCAAAGGCTTTTCGTAGATTAGCTTTATAACAGATTTTTGTCCCTCTTGCTTTTGAGTGCAGATCCTTGACCAAGTCATTAGCCAGTAGAATATTATGATGTATACTTCTTCCTTTGATGAAAGCAGCCTGATTTGGACTAATTATCTTATGTATTACCTTTTGCAATCTATCTGCTAACACTTTGGAGATGATCTTGTAAATAAAGTTACATAAAGATATGGGTCGATAGTTCTCTAGTGAATCAACACCTTCATTTTTGGGAATTAGAGAAATAAAAGTGTAATTCATCTCTCTAAGAATATGACATGAAGAGAAAAAGTGTTGGCAAGTTTTAATCACATCATTACCAATAATAGACCATGTAATGTGGTAAAATTCAACAGGAAATCCGTCTGGACCAGGGCTTTTGTGCTTTTGTGACTTAAAGACAACTCTTACTATTTCGTCATCTGTAATTGGGGCATTGAGGATAGAAATGACATCTGAATCAAGCTTTCTAGTTGGCTCCACATGAATATTATTAGGTTGCCCCGCTTGGTTGAGTAAGGAATAAAAAAATTACTCAGTGTATGCTTTAACCTCATCTAAATTCTCAATAAGATTGTTATCTTTTTCTCTGCATTTCCTGATGCGGTTAACGGCTCTTCGAGTAGCAATGGAAGCATAAAAAAACTTAGAATTGGAATCCCCTAAAGTAAGCCAATTCTGTCGAGACTTCTGTTTTGCAAAACTTTCCTCCTGCTTTAAGGCTTGCATGAAGTTATTTCTAGCTTCTATCTCTTTGTCGATAAGATTCTCATCATGAAGCTGAAGTTGCAGCTGATGTTGCATTGCTATTAGTTCCTTTCTGCAAAATTGAACTCGGGTGGTAATATTGCCAAAGGTATTGTATTCCACTCCTTAAGTGCTGCTTTGTAGGCTTTGAGTTTTTGGCATAAGATGTAAGGGGGGGATCCATGCACATTAACATTCCAAGCTGATCTGATAACATCAAGGAACTGAGGATGAGTACTCCACATGTTAAAGAATCTAAATGGTTTCTTGTCTTTTGGTGTTGCTTTATCTGCGTGTATGTACATTAAAGAATGATCAGAAAATAATGGAGCATCATACTCAAGAAGTGAATCAGGGTAAACTCTTAACCATTCTTGATTAATCAGACATCTATCAAGTCTGGCCATTATTTTTCTGTTAGCAGCACCTTGATTACTCCAGGAGAGCCAATTACTCACAGATTTCATATCAGTCAATGCAGCAGTATCTATGTAATCATTAAAACTTTGAAGCTGACTTTCTGAAAGCTGTCTACCTCCCACTTTTTCATTTGTGTAGCAAACAGTATTAAAGTCACCAAGAACAATCCAAGGTACATTAAAACTGACATATGCAATGTTAGTTAGATCAGACCACAGTGTATTTCTTTCTTGCATACTGTTTGAAGCATATATACTAGTGAAATTGAATTGACATCCATTCTTTTTGTCCTCTACCTTAAGATGGATGAATTGATCAGTAGCAGAAATAAACCAAGCATTAATAGAGTTGGGATGCCATAAGACCCATATTCTACCAAAAGTTTCATTTGAGTCATTGGTAAACAGTTCTGTGTCCGGCCATATTAAATTCTTTTGAGCTTGAACACGCGATTGTTTAATTTTTGTTTCTACTAGAATAACAATATCACATGCAGCAGACTTGATTATTTTGTTGAGCTCCTGACATTTCTCAGGCTTATTAAGTCCACGAATATTCCAGCATGTTGTTTTCATCAGTAATAAATAAATGGAAAAGATGGTAAGGTATTCATCCTATGACTTTGGATGGACTGTACCATCCTTTTTCTTATCCTTTGGTTTTGTATTTTCCTCCCGTACAATAACCTTACCTTTTATGGCTTTATTCCTGTATTTATCCACTTCATCTACAGCTTGTAGATGTTTAAACTTTAAAATACCTTGAATCATGTGGTCTTGATTGGCAGGGTTTGTTGAAGCATGATAAGATTGTTGCAGCACAATATCCTGGTTAGTACTTGTTGGAGCAGCCTGGTTAGAAAGGCTTGTTGGGGCATGAGTTTGTTGAGACAAAATAACTTTGTTGGTGATGTTTGTTGCAGCCTGAGTTTGTTGAGGAAGAATATCCTTGTTGGCAAGATTTGTTTGGGCCTGAGTTTGTTGAGCTATTGTGGATGGATCCGATGATATTGGAAGAGATGAAGTTCCTGACTTATGCTTTTCCTGTCCACTAGTACCATGGGAAACTTCTGTTGTGGAAGGTTTCGACGTTATAGGAAGAGATAAAGTTTTGGATTTGTCCTTCTGTCCGTGGTGCTGTCCTTGCGAGTTGGAATACTCAATAGTCTTCGCCACCATCGGTGCTACTACCATTAGAGAGGACTCGCTTTGTTGCTGAGGCGCTTGACGTGGTTGATAGACCTTTGTGATCGGTTTTGGAGTTTGCTGACAAGCTCCATTTGCATGACCAAAAGATAAGCAACGTTGACATCGTTGTGGCTTCCAGGAATATGAGACATGTACCTTCCGAGTGTTCCCATCAAGATCACGATAGAAAACCTCATTAGGAAGATCTTCATCAGAAGAAACCAGTACACATGCTTGTGCAAATGCTAATCTCGTCTGAGTTGCTGTAGCTTTGTCAATGTTGGCTGTCCCAGAGTGCTGCATAACTTTGCAATAAAGCGTCGACTCCAAATATGTAGAGGAAGACCTTGAAAGGATACCCATAATGGAATAGACTGTAGGCTATCTAATTCCAAACGGACATCAGGAGACTAGCGTCGTAGAATCATTGGATGGCCGCGAATAGTCCAGAATCCTTCGAGGACCCGTTGCAAATCTTCTTAGAGTATAGCTTGCAAACAAAGAATCTGTTCTCTAGCATATGAAGATCAAATGACGGTATTCCCCATCGAGTTTTGATAAATGAGGATAGTGGGAAATAAGATGTTTTGAGACCTACCACATAGCCAACAATCGCCATAGACCATGTCTCAATAAGCTCTACTGAATCAGCAGTCTCGTATACATCTTCTTATCAGCCTGAACTTCTAGAGTAAAGAATTCCAAGCTTAGATCCGGACTTCCAACCGGAGCCTTGAAGAGGCTAGTCCAAGGCCGAGGGTCACTGGAAATGAGAGCAGGTTGCCGCGATCTAGAGCGTGACCGGCTTCGATGCTGCTTCATCGAAGGAGTTTCTCTCTGGAGAGGATATGGAGGAGGAGCAACTTGAGGGGTAACGGTAGGGAGTCTTGCCCTCGTATCAACCCTCCCGCCACTATCGCCAGCCCTAAGGGCCATCGCTGCCATGTTTGATCCCTCTTCTAGTCGCCGCTATAGAATCGTCGCCATAGGGAAAAGCCACCGCTGCAGTATATTAGATCGCCACTACGATACCGTCGCCCTAGGGAGATCTGGTCGCTGCCACAGTATCGTCGCCCTTGGGGAGAAGCCGACGCTGCAGGAGATCAGATCCCCGCTACAGTAGCACCACCCTAGGGAGATCAGATCACTGCTACAGTACCGTCGCCCGTCACACGTGAGAGAAAGATGACGCTGCAGGAGTCAGATCGCCCTAGGGAGATCTGATTGCTGCTACAGTACCGTCGCTCGTGAGAGAAAGATGACACTGCAGGAGTCAGATCGCCCTTGGGAGATCTGGTCGCCGCTACAGTGTCGTCACCGCTCAGTACGTCGCCCTGATCTGATCGCCGTTACAGTGTCGCCGCCGCTACAGTCGTCGCCCTAGATCTGGTCGTCGCTACATTGAAAAAAACTGTAGCCTCATCTATCTCTTAGTACATGCTTCTAGTAGATCTCGGTTAAGCAAATGGAAAGCCTTGCCTTAAACTACCTTCTTCCGCTTCCGTATCAGGATCAGTCTCAGTAGCTGGATTCTCAGATGGAACGGGATTTAGATACTGATCTTCTGCAGTTGTAAGTTCAGAAATTGACGTTTTCCTCGGTGTCGTGCCCTAAAAAGAAGATGGTTTCCTCAGTGCCCCCCATCCCTGTTCTCCATTCTGACTTGAGAGTTTCCTCAGTGGCTCCATTCTGACTTGAGAGTTTCCTCAGTGCCCCCCATCCCTGTTCTCCATTCTGACTTGAGAGTTTCCTCAGTGCCCCCCATCCCTGTTCTCCATTCTGACTTGAGAGTTTCCTCAGTGCCCCCCATCCCTGTTCTCCATTCTGACTTGAGAGTTTCCTCAGTGCCCCCCATCCCTGTTCTCCATTCTGACTTGAGAGTTTCCTCAGTGCCCCCCATCCCTGTTCTCCATTCTGACTTGAGAGTTTCCTCAGTGCCCCCCATCCCTGTTCTCCATTCTGACTTGAGAGTTTCCTCAGTGCCCCCCATCCCTGTTCTCCATTCTGACTTGAGAGTTTCCTCAGTGCCCCCCATCCCTGTTCTCCATTCTGACTTGAGAGTTTCCTCAGTGCCCCCCATCCCTGTTCTCCATTCTGACTTGAGAGTTTCCTCAGTGCCCCCCATCCCTGTTCTCCATTCTGACTTGAGAGTTTCCTCAGTGCCCCCCATCCCTGTTCTCCATTCTGACTTGAGAGTTTCCTCAGTGCCCCCCATCCCTGTTCTCCATTCTGACTTGAGAGTTTCCTCAGTGCCCCCCATCCCTGTTCTCCATTCTGACTTGAGAGTTTCCTCAGTGCCCCCCATCCCTGTTCTCCATTCTGACTTGAGAGTTTCCTCAGTGCCCCCCATCCCTGTTCTCCATTCTGACTTGAGAGTTTCCTCAGTGCCCCCCATCCCTGTTCTCCATTCTGACTTGAGAGTTTCCTCAGTGCCCCCCATCCCTGTTCTCCATTCTGACTTGAGAGTTTCCTCAGTGCCCCCCATCCCTGTTCTCCATTCTGACTTGAGAGTTTCCTCAGTGCCCCCCATCCCTGTTCTCCATTCTGACTTGAGAGTTTCCTCAGTGCCCCCCATCCCTGTTCTCCATTCTGACTTGAGAGTTTCCTCAGTGCCCCCCATCCCTGTTCTCCATTCTGACTTGAGAGTTTCCTCAGTGCCCCCCATCCCTGTTCTCCATTCTGCAATTCCTTGGTGTTCGAGCGTAGTAGAGGAGGCTCAAGGGACGGGAGTGGAATGATTGTTTGACTTGACTCTGTGCTTGGCTCTAAAGATTCAATGAATGAAGAGGTGATACTATGAGTGGATTAGAGAAATGGGTGTGGCATTAGAAGAATAGGGTTCAAACGTGTCCTGTGTTATGGGCTAGAGTTTCCTCAGTGCCCCCCATCCCTGTTCTCCATTCTGACTTGAGAGTTTCCTCAGTGCCCCCCATCCCTGTTCTCCATTCTGACTTGAGAGTTTCCTCAGTGCCCCCCATCCCTGTTCTCCATTCTGACTTGAGAGTTTCCTCAGTGCCCCCCATCCCTGTTCTCCATTCTGACTTGAGAGTTTCCTCAGTGCCCCCCATCCCTGTTCTCCATTCTGACTTGAGAGTTTCCTCAGTGCCCCCCATCCCTGTTCTCCATTCTGACTTGAGAGTTTCCTCAGTGCCCCCCATCCCTGTTCTCCATTCTGACTTGAGAGTTTCCTCAGTGCCCCCCATCCCTGTTCTCCATTCTGACTTGAGAGTTTCCTCAGTGCCCCCCATCCCTGTTCTCCATTCTGACTTGAGAGTTTCCTCAGTGCCCCCCATCCCTGTTCTCCATTCTGACTTGAGAGTTTCCTCAGTGCCCCCCATCCCTGTTCTCCATTCTGACTTGAGAGTTAGTTGAAAGTCTAGATTGCATTTCTTTCTTTTTCCTCAATAGCTTGTTTGCTCGAACTCACCAATGGAATATTTCACATAATCCGCTGACATCTATAATAAAAGTAATCCCACTACTGACATTTGACTTGAAGAACGAATTGAGGCAGAACTAGAAAGAGCCCAGCCCCAGGGCACCAGGGTACTTGACTTATTGCTTGCCTTAAAGCTTGTTGAAGATAGTGCAAAACTACCTAATTGTTGAAGATAGTGTACAACTGATAGAATAGCGGAACCTAACACTACAGACTCTTAAGCGGAATCTCACACTGCGGACTCTTAAGGAAGTAACATAGCACCTATTACAGCTAGCTATGCTCAACCTAAGCTCACAGCGAGACTTGACTTATGCACGACAACAAACTCAACTCGTATTCAATGAAAGAATCCTTATTTGGAAGTCGTGAGATCTATTCTTCTGTTCAACTCATCTTATGGCTAATGTACGTTAGGCTGAAGTGAAGAAGGCTGATTTCGAGTCGTTAATGTCAACACACTGCTTCAATGCTTAATGGAATTGCATCTTTCTGGCTTGGGGGCTATCATAGAATCACCGAGATCGTGTATCTATACAGGAGTCATCTTATCTATATCTATATCTTATTGCAACTTACTTTCGAGCAGAACTGGAACTGTCCACTTTGAACTCACACCCGACCTCTCCTTCCCGCTGAGTAGGAGAGTCTCTTTTTGTTGGCAAAGGATCTGAACCAGTGCAGGCAGTACAACTTTTCTCGTATATAGATGTAATTAGAGTAGAGGCATCAGGAAGCGGGTAAGTCCCAAGAAAGGCCTATAACTCGGATTCCCTTATGAAAAGTGTTCTATACGAGACCATACCCTATTCCCTTAGCTTAGTATAATGCACTATATCATACCCTATATTCCTATTCCTTTAGTCTAATGCACTATATATCCCTCTAAGCGGATTGGATACTTATGAACTTCCCGCTGAGGAGCCAGCTCCGGATCTAGCCTCTTCTCTTGGTATGAATTGTATCCGTTGCAAGTTGAAGTCTTTGTATGAATTGTATCCCGCGCCTACTTCGAAGACCTGCTTACTACTTACTTACTGATTAACGGCTTCTTATCAAGAAACGGATCTTTCCACTTAGGATTCTTTTTCTTCCCCTAGGGCAGTGGGAGATAGCCTTGGAAACAAATGGTACTTGGGAGCTTGCCTGCTTGCTACTATGGGTTTAGTCTAGAGAAGATGTGCTTATGGCTCCTTAGTTCTGAGTTATAGAAAGCTGAGTGAGAAAGTCATACCTTTACCTGAGGATTTCTTTCCCATAAGCTATTGAAGCTATCTGTTTTGCTATGACTTTGGTAAGGCCGAACTCTTTCTTCTTATTGCTAGAGAGTTTCTTTCAAGCTCATGAACTCAACCCTACACCTATAGTAAAAGCACGTCCTCCCGTAACAACCCTTATCTTATTGCTCGCACCTTCGTTCCTCCTAACCTGACTCCGTTGCTTTAAGACTAGAAGATGGTGCACACCCATTATGTCATTAAGTAACAAAGCACTTATGACTCCTTACTCCAAAACAGACTATAGAGCGGCGTCGGCAAACTCACTATTGACTTAGAAAGTCATAGAACGCTATTTCGTATTGAATCTGGAACTTGACTTGAAATAGCAGATTCTCAAACGGATTACTTCTTACTGATTGACTTACCACTTCAGATGGAATTGATTCTTATGCTTCCTCACCCGCAGAATAGACTTATTTAGCTATGGATCCAGCATCTTATTTGAATCCTGCTCTACAGAAGTAGGGAATTGTTAGAACCGTTGTAGATTCTAAGCTTGGGGTTGATCTTTTTAGGGGATTGACCTCCTGGAACTCTATAGGGGTTCCTTCCTCCAAGTTGCTGCTCAAAGGCTGCAGAAAAGATTCATCTATTGCTTCTGAAAAGAGGAGGAATACATAGCTATTTATAGGGCTTCTAAACCCTAACTCCTAATAGGACTCCTACTCAAGACTCCTACTTCTAACCAACTCCTAATAGGACTCATACTCAAGACTCTTATTCCTTTACAACTCCTAATTCTTCTCTAAGAAATAACCTCCAAACCCTAGCCGGCCTCTTCACCTCTTTAATAAGGGTCAGCTTAGGTAGGTTTTACATGAATGCCCCTATCAATTAGGACTCTCCTAGCTAGAGTCCTAACAGACCCCTCTTCAAATCAGCCTTGTCCTCGAGGCTGACGATTCATGAATTTTGGGAATTTGATCTTCAAGTCGTCATAGTTCTCCCAAGTGGCATCTTCTGTTGGTAGGTTCACCCACTGTATTAGCACTTCAATAGTGGGTCGTCGTCGTCGAGTCATGATCCGTCGATCAATTATGACACTTGGCTGGGTCTGAAGTTCTCCTTGAGTAGTCATATTTGGTGGGTGACTTTGGGTTGTCTCCAAGCACCTATTTACAACTTTCGTCTGGCTATTGGTTTGTGGGTGATATGCCATACTCCTTTTCAATTTAGTACCCTGCATATGGAATAACTTTGTCCAAAATCTGCTTGTGAAGATGCAAGTAGAATTTGTAATAAGCACAATGCGTCCTTTATAGTGTAATTCTTTTGAGTCCCAATTGTAATGAGCCACGAAGCTTGATGCTTCTTCCAATTTTTTTATGATCTTACTGGTCTCTGGATCATCCTGCCATTCCATCTTAATATCCTCAAGGAAGTCACTGGTTGAAAGCGAAACGGCCGAAAGTTCAGCTTGCTCGGCTAGTTGCGAAAGCGCATCTGCAACAACATTCTCTTTCCCCTTTTTGTAAGTTATTTCATAATCAAATCTAAGAAGTTTTATTACCCATTTTTGCTGCTCGGGGGATGATATCTTTTGCTCCAAAAAGTAATTGAGGCTTTTATAGTCTGTTTTAATTTGAAATCGTCGACCGATCAAGTAGGGTCTCCACCTTGTTGCTGCGTGCACAATGGTGAGCATCTCCTTATCATATGTTGACATATTTTGATGGGAGGGAGACAATGTCTTGCTAGTGTATGCAAGTGGTCGACCATCTTGCATGAGAATGGCTCCAATTCCGATTCCAGATGCATCGACCTCAATAATGAAGGGTCGACTAAAATTTCGTAGTGCTAGCACCGGCGTCGTCGTCATGGCTGCCTTAAGTTTGTCGAAGGTATCGGAGGCTTTGTCCGACCATTGGAAGATATCTTTTTTCAGTAAGGAAATAAGTGGTGCACTGATCTTTCCATAGTTTTTCATGAACTTGCGATTGTAGCCTATTAAACCGAGAAAGCCACGTAGCAATTTTATGTTCCACGAGGTCAGCCGATTCTGCATTGCTCCAATTTTGGAGGGTCCACTGCCACACCTTCCTCTGATATGATATGCCCATGATATTCTACCTTCTGACAAAAATTCATAGTGGTCGTTGTGTGTTCAAAAGGCGGTTTTTGGTATGTCTTCTTTGCACACTCATATTTGATGATACCCGGATCGAAGGTTTAGCTTTGTGAAGATTTGTGCTCCCTTTCATCTAGCAATTCATCTCCTATTGGAATAGGATATTTATCCTTGATGGTTATACAATTGAGAGCTTGGTAATCAACGCATATTCACCATGTTCCATCCTTCTTGCGTACAAGTAGCACAGGTGAAGAGTAAAGGCTGCAACTTGGCCGAATAACTCCTGTTTTGAGCATCTCTTTTACAATCCTTTTTATTTCATCCTTCTGGAGATGTAGATATTGATATGGCCGAGTATTTGCTGGAGGTTTGCCTGGAAGAATCATTATATAATGATCATGCCGACGGGTAAGAGGTAGGTTGTGCGGTTCATCAAATATATCTGAAAATTCAGCAAGCAAAGGAAGTAGGTTTGGATCTTCAAATTCTATTGGCTCTCCTTTAGTTTGCTGCTCAAGTTGTACCAAAAAGTCGCTACATGCTTTATGTAAAACCTTCTCCGTTTGTTGTGTGCAAATCGTCGTTACGTCGCCCCCACGTTTCCCGTATGATTACCTGTTTCCCTTTACTGTAAAATCTCAAAATTAGTTTCATAAAATTCCAGGAAATATCACCTAATGTCATCAACCATTCAATTCTGAGCATGGCCTCATGATCATCAAGAGGAAGGAGGAAGAAATCTGCAATTATCTCTTGGTCCTGTAGTAACAGTTTCTCCCGCAGGCGCCTACGATCACACTTCAAAATCCATCCGTTGGTGAACTTGAAGTCAAACCTACTATAATAATCGACAGGTAAGGCCATCCGGATAGCAACTTTACTATCTAGGAAGTTATTAGTGCTGCCCGTGTCGATGAGAACAGTGATCAATTGTTGTTTGAGAAGGCCTTCAACTTTCATCGTTTGCGGGTTTGAGTAGCCGGCTAGTGCATGTACTATAACTTCGATCGGTTGTCGCTCTTCTTCTGCATCTTCCTTTTCATTATTAAGGCTCTCTTCTAGATATTCAATGACCTCTTCTTCTACTGGTTCAATCATAAGAAGTCTCTCTTTTCTACAGTGATGCTCGTGGCTGCATGGCTCATCGCGGTGCCAACATAACTCCTCCGTAGATCGCTTCCGAAGCTCTTCTCTTGTCATCATTTTTGGTGCAGGGACTCGGTAGATAGTAGGGTGGGTTGAGGGCTTCTGCATTGCAGGTCGAGAAGCGATCCTAGTCCTCCGAGATTCATAATTCAATCGCTCCTCTTGATGTCGTGCGAAAGAGATGGCTGCCATAAGCGTGTACGGCTGTCGTGCTTTAACTTCTCCCCGGATCTCCGGCTTCAAGCCCTCAATGAAGGTCCCCAATAGCTGTTTTTGAGACCAATCACAAGTTTGATTACATAACCTTTCAAACCTGGTTTGATACTCCTGAACGGTAGAGGTTTGTCGGATCTTTGCTAGTTGTTCGGCAATGTTCTCGTAATTGGTTGGTCCGAAGCGGATCAATAGTCCTTCTTTGAATTGTCGCCATGAGAGGACTCCATAAGTATATTTAAACCAGTCAAACCACTGTATGGCATCGCCTTCAAGATGTATAGCTGCAATTTCCATCATAGATGCATTCGCAGTTTTATGATACCAAAAATATCGCTCTGCACGCAAGATCCAACCAATCGGGTCTCCTTCTTCCCATCTAGGGAAGTCCACCCTCATGCATGGATAGTTGGGATCAATCATAGAGCCTCCCCTCCCTTGGAAGTCATCTCTTCGGGCTTGGTACGATTGGGCAAAGCTCTCTCCTTGATGTGATTTCTTCGGGCTTGGTGTTCGGCCAATCTGAGTTTGGTAAAGAGCGTCCGAATCTTATCCTCCATTTGCGCCTCAAAGGCTTCGAATTTAGCATTGATTCCCCCTCAGATGCCATAGTACATGCGTCCAAATCTGTAATGTTAAGATCTCTCTTTTGTTGTCGGGTTAAAAGCATTTATAGGTTGAGAGAAGTGGTGGTCGAAAGGGTTGGTGGATTGGTGGATGTAGGCTACAGTTTAGGCTTGTTTTGTGGCAGTTTTGGGTGTAGTTTGAGGGTGTGGTTTGGTGGAGTTTTAGGGCTGTGGATGAAAGTTTTAGATCTGTGGTAGATGGCAGCAAAGGTTTGATAGAAATCAGTGGAAGTTTGCTGCAGAATTGTGTTGTCTTGTAAGAGCAGAATTGTCGTTAAAGAAACAGCGGTTTCTCAACAAAATTTTCACAAAAAACTTGAGAGATTTGAGGCGGGAATTGATAGCAAAATTTCAGTGTATGGGACAGTAAGTATGTCCAATTTAATCAAGAAAATTTTGGCAGTATAAGAGCAAAGAAATTGGTGCAAGTTGCGATAGCAGAATTCTCGTCGAAAAATTTCAGCGGTTTGTGAGGAAAATTTACAACAACACAAAATCATTTTTAGAGGTGAATTCCTTAATAGATCAATCTTAGATGGAAGCCAAATGTTCTATGAAATATATAAGAAATTTTGTTCAAAAAGATTGCAAATATATCGGTTAAGGCAACAATATGCTGCTGAAATTTTCTGCAGCACAGATTTTCAAGTGTCACAGATTGGACGTAAAATATTAATTGTTTATATTGAGAATTTTTTGACGAAACCAAAGGGAAATCCACTGTTAGGAAGTGCTAAAGCTATCATAAAAATTTCATAGAGATTTGGACAGAAAAATGTAGTAGCAAGATCAAACAATTTATACTATGCAGTTGGAATTTCACAATGCAGATTTTCAAGTATAGCAGTTTAGACGTAAAAGATTAATGGTTTATATTAAGAATTTTTTGACAAAACCAAAGGGAAATCTGCTATTAGGATGTGTCAAAAATGTCATAAAATTTTCGTAGAGATTTGGAAAGAAAAAATGTAGTAGCAAGATCAAACAAACTGTGTTGTGCGGCTAAAATTTTATAGTGCAGATTTTCAAGTACAGCAGATTAGATGTAAAAGATCAATAGTTTATATTGAGAATTTTTTGATAAAACCAAAGGGAAATCTGCTGTTAAGAAGTGTCAAATCTGTCATAAAAATTTCATAGAGATTTGGATAGAAAAAATGCAGTAGCAAGATCAAACAGACTGTGTTATGTGGTTAGAATTCTGCAATGTATCTTTTGTCGTAGAGATGAAAACTTTGCGACGAAAAGTTTATGCAGCAATATAGGAACAAATTTTTTTTTTTTGGATTTTTGAATAAGGATAACTAAATTGCAGCAGTAGTAAGGTAGGAAACCAGAACCTGTTGCAATTCACGGGGAGATCAAAAGATGATCTGCGGTGGTGGAGATGATGGCGAAATTTAGCGACGATCTTTTAAGCAATTGTGGGAATTGCTTTAGGCGGCTGTGGAGAGATGATGGATGGCTCTGGAAGGGCAGCGAGAAGCCAAGAACGCTGCTCTGATACCAAGTGTTAGAACCCTTGCAGATTCTAAGCTTGGGGTTGATCTTTTTAGGGGATCGACCTCCTGGAACTCTATAGGGGTTCCTTCCTCCAAGTTGCTGCTCAAAGGCTGCAGAAAAGATTCATCTATTACTTCTGAAAAGAGGAGGAATATATAGCTATTTATAGGGCTTCTAAACCCTAACTCCTAATAGGACTCCTACTCAAGACTCCTACTTCTAACCAACTCCTAATAGGACTCTTACTCAAGACTCTTATTCCTTTACAACTCCTAATTCTTCTCTAAGAAATAACCTCCAAACCCTAGTCGGCCTCTTCACCTCTTTAATAAGGGTCGGCTTAGGTAGGTTTTACATGAATACCCCTATCAATTAGGACTCTCCTAGCTAGAGTCCTAACAGGAATCATTTGATTAGTGCACACATGCATATACGATACATAAGTACAAAGAGTAGAAACCTTCGTACACAAGGAGCTAAAGGAACTCAATAAGACAAGCTACAGAGGGAATAGAGTCAGAGGTGGGATTGGTATGGCAGGTCTCTACGAACCTGGGCTTTGGAACGAGGATAGGCATAAATGGAGGAGAAAGTCCTTAGCAGAGAAGATAAGATGAATTCATGACCCTGAGACTCCCAGTAATTGATTCTAAGACAAAAGTCCCATGTCCCAGTAATTGATTCAAAGACAAAAGGAGTGGAAGGTTCATTCGGGTAAGGAAGTTGACTCGTTAGGGCGAGGCCAAGATGATGAATTGAATAAGGTCATTTTTTGACTCAGGAAGACAAGATTACTCTTAGTCCATTTTCCTTTCATCCCGGCGATAGAGATCGAGTCAGTAAGCACTGCTATCTCCTCTCTTGTCGGAGGAACAAACCAGCAACACTATCAAATGCAGACTTCCCCAATTAGGACTAGTTTACATGGGAGAGCAATTCCTTTATAAGACGTTTGAAAGCATCTCTTTTGCTAATCGAGAAAGGGCCCTTCCAGATCTGAGATTACCTGCTACTCCTAAGATAGGCGATAAAGATTGGTTACTATGATTTCTTTCCCATTCTTTGGTATAAAAGAAAAAGAGTGACAGTAATGCCTTTAGTGATTACCAATTCATTCTTTACTGTTTGACTTGTGGAAATGGGAACTCATAAGGATTTTCACTCTCTCTCTTCAAGTAAGCAGTCACCATCTTACCATTTTCTATGTTAGGCTAGAATCAATTAACAGAATCTTTTGAATATAGCTATGAGAAATAATATGGCTCTCTGACAATCCTTTGTCTTGACTTTCCAAAAAGCTTTGTGAGGAAGTTGTCGAGTTACCTTTGAAAAATACACTATTATGTGAAAACGTGTCCGCACTCTAAGGAAGGGGAAAGAAAAGGGATCCTATTGACTAGCACAGGAGAAAGAGAGTTCATTTAGTACGAAAGATAGCTATCTATTCAAAGCATCGAGAAAGTGGATCTATTGATAATAGACTTTGGCTTCCCTTACTAGAAAAGTCTGTTACTTTTTGGAATCAATAAGTTTCGCAGGGTTGTTACCCTATTACATAAGTTGTTCACTCTCAAATAATCTTTTGGACCTTATTCTATTCTGGAGAGTCAAAGGAATCTCATTGAGTGTACT
This sequence comes from Musa balbisiana, assembly GCA_004837865.1. Classification (NCBI taxonomy): domain Eukaryota; kingdom Viridiplantae; phylum Streptophyta; class Magnoliopsida; order Zingiberales; family Musaceae; genus Musa; species Musa balbisiana. The sequence goes on from PYDT01002584.1 coordinate 187,886, forward strand.
GATCATATAAAGAAGTCACACCTTACTGTCGAACTACACGAGAAGTTCTGAATTGATTGCTGCTGTTGATAATGGAACTGCTTCTTTCCTTGCTCAAGCTTTCTATATTCGTTTTTTGTCTTCTGCTCTAGAACTACTTGCAGCTTAAGATCAGTCTTATGTCTTTAAATCTACTACTCGAACAGGAAGAACAGGACATTCTCCACTGAACCTTGAAACCCATTAACTCACTGCGAACTCTCTTATTCTATCGTCAACAACACCCGAACTAGACTTGAAGATGAAAACAGGCACTGATGCCGATGACTGAATAATGAAATGTAGTGACTTGTTAACATGTGGAGTACTCATCCTCAGTTCCTTGATGTTATCAGATCAGCTTGGAATGTTAATGTGCATGGATCCCCCCCTTACATCTTATGCCAAAATCTCAAAGCCTGCAAAGCAGCACTTAAGGAGTGGAATACAAATACCTTTGGCAATATTACCACCCGAGTTCAATTTTGCAGAAAGGAACTAATAGCAATGCAACATCAGCTGCAACTTCAGCCTCATGATGAGAATCTTATCGACAAAGAGATAGAAGCTAGAAATAACTTCATGCAAGCCTTAAAGCAGGAGGAAAGTTTTGCAAAACAGAAGTCTCGACAGAATTGACTTACTTTAGGGGATTCCAATTCTAAGTTTTTTTATGCATCCATTGTTACTCGAAGAGCCGTTAACCGCATCAGGAAATGCAGAGACAAAGATAACGATCTTATTGAGAATTTAGATGAGGTTAAAGCATACACTGAGCAATTTTTTTATTCCTTACTCAACCAAGCGGGGCAACCTAATAATATTCATGTGGAGCCAACTAGAAAGCTTGATTCGGATGCCATTTCTATCCTCAATGCCCCAATTACAGATGATGAAATAGTAAGAGTTGTCTTTAAGTCACAAAAAGCACAAAAGCCCTGGTCTAGATGGATTTTCTGCTGAATTTTATCACATTACATGGTCTATTATTGGTAATGATGTGATTAAAGCTTGCCAACACTTTTTCTCTTCAGGTCATATTCTTAGAGAGATGAATTGCACTTTTATTTCTCTAATTCCTAAGAATGAAGGTGCTGATTCACTAGAGAACTATTGACCCATATCTTTATGTAACTTTATTTACAAGATCATCTCCAAAGTGTTAGCAGATAGATTGCAAAAGGTAATACATGATAATTAGTCCAAATCAGGCTGCTTTCATCAAAGGAAGAAGTATACATCATAATATTCTACTGGCTAATGACTTGGTCAAGGATCTGCACTCAAAAGTAAGAGGGACAAAAATCTATTTTAAAGCTGATCTATGAAAAGCCTTTTTGACTCAATTAATAGGAACTTTATCTATAAGATGCTCCTCGGTATGAACTTCCCTCAATAATGGGTTAATTGGATTCAATGTCGCTTAGAAACTCCAAAGTTTTCAATACTCTTCAACGGCTCACCTATTGGTTTTTTTGGGAGCAAGAATGGCATCCGACAAGGCGATCCACTCTCTCCATATTGCAATGGAAGGACTTAGCTGTATGTTGGAATATGCGGTCTCTGATGGCAGTATTAAGGTACCCCATGCTGGCCTTATTCATATATCACATATAATCTTTGCAGATGATCTTCTTATCTTTCTTCAGAATGATTCAACTTCAGTAAGAAACCTGGCTACTATTTTGAATGATTTTGGTATAGTATCTGGCCTTCAGTTAAATCATGCGAAAAGTAAAGTCTACATTAACCCTTGCATTGAGGACAAAGATGTTATTGCACATACCCTAGGGGTTAGTGAGGGAAATCTACCAGTTATATATCTGGGTCTCCCACTCATATCCACTAGCATTCACAAAACCCACTGTCAGCCTATCCTGCAAAAAATAAAGAACAGAATTTCCTCCTGGAAAAATAGGCTTCTTTCAAAAGCAGGACGACTTGAACTCATCCGTTCGGTGTTGTACTCTTACTCTATATATTGGTCTAATGCATTTCTTCTGCCTGTTGGACTTCTCCAAGATATTGAACGATTATTAATAAACTTCTTCTGGAATGGCACAAATGATAAGACAATGTATATGGTAAATTGGGACAGCATCTGCAAACCGAAAGATGAAGGGGGGCTGAACCTGAGAAATACTAGAGATTGGAATAAAACATGTTTGGTAAAGCAATTGTGGGACCTTTTGCAAAACAAATGTTCCTTATGGTCACAATGGGTTTTTGCTAGGTATCTTTCAAAAGAATCGATTTGGAAAATTTCAACAAGAAGATACCACTCTGCAGCTTGGAAAGGAATTTTAAAGGCACGGAATTGGCTAATCAAACACATTTCATATGCAATCTCTACTAGAACTAATACTAATATGTGGTACAATCCTTGGGTGAATGGGAAAAGTATATTTCAATTATATGGTGACAGAATACGAAAAGACCTTGGGGCTCCCAAAGATTGGAAGGTTTCTGAATTCATTGCTAATGGTACCTGGTATCTCCCTACTCCTATTTCTCCTGAAATGTTATCACTTTGGCCGACTATCCAATCAGGAACAACTCTTCAGATGTACTTATTTGGCTTCATGACAATGGCAAATTTAGTGCCACATCTGCATGGAATCAAATTAGGCAAAAAAATAACAAGTGGCTCCCAAGCAATTGGACATGGGATCGACCGGGATCACAGAGACATTCCTTATGTACATGGTAGGCCTTTCTGAATAAACTACCTACAATAGATAATATGAAAAGAAGAGGTATCCATCATGTTAACCGATACTCCCTTTGCATGCAACAAGAAGAAACTATTGATCATCTCTATTTTGCTTGTGACTATACTAAATGGATATGGAAGGAGATTCTCCAGCGATTCGAACTCAATAGAATGCCGCAACCAAACTTGCATCAAGAATTAGGTGACCTAATGCAATGTTTTTCAAGAAAAGGACCTCTTACACAATTGGCAAAGGTTACTTTCAGATGCGCTATTTGGTGGATGTGGAAGGAAAGATGTAGCAGAATCTTTGAGTGTCAACACACAAACAATGTTCAGCTCTTGACAAAGATTATTAGAGACTCAAGATCTTGTATGGAGAACGATATCAAAACGGAGCACTTTACATGAAGAGAAAAAGATATTTTTATCAAATTCAATTTTGCTATTAGCTAAAAACCTTGAGCATGAAGTTAAAAGATGTACCCACAGGAAATCTTGGCATATCTAGACTTTATATTTTATTTGTTGGCCACAGTTAAGAGTTATAGTCTACAGCATGTGTAGTCATAACTACCGCATGAGTACTCTACGAGTTATCTAGCTTCGTCTATAACTGGTATAAACAAAGCTATTTGTAGAAACTTTACACAAAATCAATTTACTTTTTACTTAACAAAAAAAAAATGTAGTGACTTGTCTAGTAGTTGCTTGGCGGTTGGTTACCCACATCCCGGTCCTGGACTTGATACTTCACTTGCAGACCCAATTGCAGTCTAACACGGCTCCACTCTTGAGCATGAGAAAAGAGATTCGGCTGAAACGGAAAGTCAAACAGTCAAATCAACAAGGACTGGTTTCGCAACTCGATCTCGAAAGTCATAAATTCACAGCTAGATGAGACTCAAACTCCCTTCTTTCTACCGGAACTATAGGCTATCAAACCTGAGATAGCTATTGCATTCCTTACAGGTGAAAGGGGCTCCTCAACTTTCAACGAGACCTTCGAGCACAACTACAGTAGGACCTGCGCTCAGTCAACTAATACAAACTTTACTGACGTTGCTTCATTTCCCTTATCGCACTGCTCCGGGGCGTGGGCATTCAACAGAGATTCGACTTCGGCTTCTTTCGGGAGCTCCACTAAGTATGTTTATAGTAACTGTATGAGTATCCGAATAGGAATAGTAGAATCATAAGAGGTGCTGGTATGGAATTCGAATTCGGTACGATCTAGCTACTTCTAATAAGTGGTAGTTGCTCCTTTATTAGTACAGGTCACAATATCTTCGGAGGAAATCATCTGGCAGTTTTCTCATTTGATAACTGAAGTGCGGGGGCCTGCTTATGCAGATCTCTCTATGGTCGAGAATGATATCTTCATCGAGGTGCTAGTCAGCAATGAATGCTCTCTCAGAAATAAAGTAGAAGAGCACTTTTCTTCAAAGGCTAGGTGGAGTTTGGTTGCTGTTCACTTAGGGACAGCTCCTAAACATGCTTGCTGTTCTTTTATTCTCCCTGACTCGGAATCAATTGCCTTGATTACCAAAGCTTTTTATGCTTTGACACCCACTTCCTTTCGAACCCCCCTAAGAATATGCCTATGTTTTCTTTTTGACGAAGCTTCAAGCAAGATCTGCTCCTATCTTGATGGAATACCCCGTGCTGCCCAATCACGCTGTATATCTTAGCTCGAATCGATCTCATTCTATAGAGGACAGGACCCACTTTCTATCTTAGCTTGAATCGATCTCATTCTATGGGGGACCCATCCTTACACAGGTAGGAAACCACCCCAATGCTTGAAATGTTATTTGGCCTTACTGAACTGGAGGAATGGCAAAGAGCAATTCTTTCTATAATTGATATCGGGCCTTCATCCATTTGAAGCAAGACGCCAAATCCTTCATAGTTCTTAGCATGACATGCCGCTGTCTAAATGAGGTACACTCTTCCAGAGGTTTTCTCAAGCCAACCTCGGCTTATCTCAGTGAAAAAAGAAAAGCTTCCCCCACAAATATGACGATGCTATCAATTGGATATTGATAAAATAGAATCATTGTCCAAAATGTGTCTAGTTATGGTCTTTCCAATTCCAATGCAAGCCCATCTCACCTGCTATAGCATTATAGGTCAAAGAGAGTTAGGTAGGCTCCTAGCGCTTTCATCGTAGAACCGAGATTGATTCGATAAAGAAAGACCAGTGTTTCCCCAGACTAGAAATTCTGAATTGACATCCGGGGGGAAAAAGCGCCTTATCAACCTGTGGTAGAGGTGGAGCTCACATATAGTCTGATTCTCCAACCTATGATGGATAGGTTTTACTAGTCTCAAGTCCAACTTGCTTGTTTTAAGCATAACGCTCTCTCTTCTTCTACTCTAAAGATGGATCTTTTCTCTTGTTGAAGAAGTGACGTTTGCTCCTATCTACGATCAGATAAGAGTTAAGGAATTGATAGAGCGGAATCCAATCCCCTAGCTAGGTTTTCATTTTCAAGAAGAACTAGGATTTGAGAGAAAATCTGGCAATAGCTCACTGGGCTGGTTCTTCACCAGGAGAATCTACAGTCTAAAGTAAATCAGCAAACGATTCCGAAAGTCGAGAGAGAGAGAGTAAGGAGTGGAATTACTTGCTTTTAAGTGAGTTAGGGAGTGAAGTTGTTAGGTTGACGGAACCCGCAAGGGAACCGCTCAAGCGCTTCTTCTTGGAATTCCCTACTCAGTGAAGATTCCAACATGGTAATGATGGCCTTTCTGAGGTGCTCTCTTCCCTAGCAACAATGATAGTAGTGTACACCGCATGGCTATGATAAACCTATTAACAATATCTTTCTTCTCTAAACATTGAATCTTTCTTTGCTCATATCTGCCCTACTAAAGGGGGCATATCTCCTCAGATTTGGATCAATTCTGTTTGCTCTCGCTGGGAAGTTCCATTGGTTTTTCATGATCTTGCATAAATAGTGAAAGATTGCATACCCCACGTGCTAGTAGCGCTTACTAATAAATACAGAAGTAGGTCCCTCGTTCCTTTTTAGCAGTCCGTGGTTGCCTGTCTGAGAGAAGTATCTCCGTTGAGTAATCTTCCCGAGTAAGTAATACATTCCTTGTTCTTAGGTTATGGTTGAGCTGCCTTCCTCATAGCTTGAGTGTAATAGCTTAGCAGCCTTGCTCACCAAAGGAGGACCAGTTCAGACTTACCTTCCTTGTTCCGTTAGTGCAAAGACGGGTATCTGCTTCTAATTGACATAGTGAAGTTCGTTCCGCCAACATACGTTTTCGGGAGTTCAGTATCCAAGAAATCTGCTTTATCAGAAATTGAAGTGAAGTTGATAGGTGTTGGCTAAAGTCAGTCTGCCAACCTATTCATGAAGTGAAGACCCGCTTGTTGCTTACTTTTGCACTGACAAGACTTGCTCATTAACCTTAGGAATTGTTATAACAAGGTGACCAATAGATATTTCCTAAGGTGGGTTTCTCTCCTGAGGCTTTCTTTGAAACTATTAGTCTCATTGAATTGCTCACTTTTGGACATGTGTGAAGTAGTCGAAACACAAAGCATCTATTCCTATTGATCAAAGAAGAGTTATAAGACAGGGTGTGTGTATTAGGTCTCCTATCTTACCCCGATTCTTGCCTCATTCTAGGAGTTATAGCTACGTTCGCATCTTCTTGGATTCTTTCTTGTGCCTTGTCAAACAGCAAACTGGTTTCTTTCGAGCAAGCTCTCTAACGCGCAACAGTATGGAGTTCAGAAGATAAGCATCAGATCTTAGTTGCAGGAGAAGAATGAACTGACACCTTAGCACTTGTTCTTGTTGGGCCTGATAATACTTATGAGTCTTCAGCCAAACAATCATTTCTTACTTATGTGCATATAAGAGAGGAAGATAACCCATTTCTATACTGAACTCCCTCCTCGTTTGCAGCTGACCTCCTACTTGCACCAGAAAACAGGACTTGTAGCAACGAATCAAACTGTCAATTTGTCTCTATCACCTGCCCACCTAATATAGAATGGAGCTGCTCCTCTCGCAAACACATCAATGGAATCTATCGCTGTCAGGTCCACTCCCTCATGAGCAAGTCCACCAAGAATGGCACTTTCTAGTATTGATTATAGTGCTAAGAGAAATAGTCAGTTGTCAACTCAAACAGTGAAATCTTGAGACTCAGATGATTCTCCTTCTCCTGCTGATTCAGTTACTGCAACACAGGATCCTCTCCTATCTTCATGACTTATAGCTACTGCAAGCCAAGCACTTTTCCTATTCTTTGGACTCGGGCTAGGAGTGGTTGTCTCCTTGTTCTACTTTTGGGAAACTAATGTCTTAGGCGGTTTTTCTGAAACTGATTTGCGTAAGGAGAAAGGATAGGGGCCCGAGGTGACACTTTTTTCCTTCAGTTATTGGGGAATCTTAGGTCTCAGGATAATAGCATCTAACTAGGTCTTCTGGAAATCTTAGGTCTCAGGATAATCCTTCCTGACGAGATGACTGACGGGCTCTTTCCTAACTTCCCTTCCCAGATCTAGATAGGCTAGGAATGGCTTTGCAAATACTTGGATTTCTCTATTCTTTGAATTATCTTCTGACTCTGATGAGCTGACCCAATTCTGAGGAAGCCCGAGATGTGATGTTAGATAGACCGCTGTCCTTTCTGATCGCGTGTAAGACAATAATCAAGAATGGATCTTGTCCTTTGAAAAGGGCCCAAGGGTACAACAGGAGTATAGCCAGTCATTCTCCGACGTCGTTCATGCCCCTCAACCGATTAGCCCATTAGCAGAGTTTCGCCCATGTTAAAGAGAATGATGGTATTATTACTATTTGACTTAGATTTGGCCTTCTGGAAAGTGTCGATAGTCTATTCTGTAGCTTCCTCTCATCTAACTAGGTCTTCTGGAAATCTTAGGTCTCAGGATAATAGCATCTAACTAGGTCTTCTGGAAATCTTAGGTCTCAGGATAATAGCATCTAACTAGGTCTTCTGGAAATCTTAGGTCTCAGGATAATAGCATCTAACTAGGTCTTCTGGAAATCTTAGGTCTCAGGATAATAGCATCTAACTAGGTCTTCTGGAAATCTTAGGTCTCAGGATAATAGCATCTAACTAGGTCTTCTGGAAATCTTAGGTCTCAGGATAATAGCATCTAACTAGGTCTTCTGGAAATCTTAGGTCTCAGGATAATAGCATCTAACTAGGTCTTCTGGAAATCTTAGGTCTCAGGATAATAGCATCTAACTAGGTCTTCTGGAAATCTTAGGTCTCAGGATAATAGCATCTAACTAGGTCTTCTGGAAATCTTAGGTCTCAGGATAATAGCATCTAACTAGGTCTTCTGGAAATCTTAGGTCTCAGGATAATAGCATCTAACTAGGTCTTCTCGAGATGTGATGTTAGATAGACCGCTGTCCTTTCTGTCGCGTGTAATACAATAATCAAGAATGGATCTTGTCCTTTAGAAAAGGGCCCAAGGTACAACAGGAGTATAGCCAGTCATTCTCCTACGTTCGTTCATGCCCCTCACCGATTAGCCATTAGCAGAGTTTCGCCCATGTTAAAGAGAATGAATGGTAGTATTACTATTTGACTTAGATTATGGCCTTCTGGAAAGTGTCGAATAGTCTATTCTGTAGCTTCCTCTCACACTGCTTCCCTTTCTTATTCATCTGACCTGACTGTCGGAACTTGAATGCTTGGATTCCCTTTAGCTTATATTCTCAACTCAGCTATCTCGTATTACATGCGTGTAGGGCAACACAATGAATTGAATCTATATCTTCTCTTGCACCTATAAGAGATATGATTCTTAGGATATGATTATTAGGACTAAATGATATTGCCTAGGATCAGTAAATGACACAGCTTGAAGGAAAGGACTCCACTCTATTGCCTAGGATCCGTAAATAACACTGCATTGCTTCCTTACCCTAAACTATCTCACTAAAGCAGCCCGGCCCGGCTCTACTTCAATGAAAGTACACACGGCTCAAAAACTCAGAGATGAATTAGGCAAAGAAATAACAAGTGGCTCCCAAGCAGTTGGACATGGGATCGACCGGGATCACAGAGACATTCCTTATATACATGGCAGGCCCTTTTGAATAAACTACCTACAATAGATAATATGAAAAGAAGAGGTATCCATCATGTTAACAGATGCTCCCTTTGCATGCAACAAGAAGAAACTATTGACCATCTCTATTTTGCTTGTGACTATACTAAATGGATATGGAAGGAGATTCTCCAGCGATTCGAACTCAATAGAATGCCGCAACCAAACTTGCATCAAGAATTAGGTGACCTCATGCAATGTTTTTCAAGAAAAGGGCCTCTTACACAATTGACAAAGGTTATATTTAGATGCGCTATTTGGTGGATGTGGAAGGAAAGATGTAGCAGAATCTTTGAGTGTCAACACACAAACAATGCTCAGCTCTTGACAGAGATTATTAGAGACTCAAGATCATGTATGGAGAACGATCTCAAAATGGAGCACTTTACACGAAGAGAAAAAGATATTTTTATCAAATTCAATTTTGCTATTAGCTAAAGACCTTGGGCATGAAAAGCTATACCCACAGAAAATCTTGGCATATCTGGACTTTACATTTTATTTGTTGGCCACAGTTAAGAGTTATAGTCTAGAGCATGTGTAGTCATAACTACTGCATGAATACTCTACGAGTTATCTAGCTTCGTCTATAACTTGTATAGACAAAGCTATTGTAGAAACTTTACACAAAATCAATTTACTTTTACTTATAAAAAAAAAAAGTACACACGCTCTGTAAACCCTCTTTCTCTGCGCTGTAACCCCCTTCCTCTTTATCTCAGTCATCCTTGACTGACTTTTAGACTAATTATATTAATGAACAAACTTTTGGACTTAATATTCATTGACTTACTTATGACTATATTAGATAGTAACAGAACAGAGCTTACTCAAACTAGAGCTTACTCCCCACAAAAGAAGGCTTATTATTGACTTGTGTGCTCAATGTGTTATTATGTGTGTCGGGGGTTACGCTTCGAGGTTGAGGGGCTTGTTTCCACTTGTTTGAAAATCCATTCTTTTGATTTCCTTCCTTGCTTGAATTGGGACTATTGCTTACCTATGATAGAGTGTGGAATACAACCCCCTCCCTGCTTTGCTTAGTAGCATCATAGTGGTTTATAACAACACTGCCTATTACTTGTTTGTTCCATTGCTTGCTCTCCGGACTTTAATATCAAGAAGGACAATAACAAACGAGACGAGCAACTTGGCAATATTGTAGGGGAATGAATCAGTTTGGAGGGTAAGATGTCAACCAGAAATGGAAAAGGCTTATTGACTTGTGTGCTAATGTGTTATTATTGTGTTTCGGGGCGTTTACGCTTATGAGTTGAGGGGCTTGTTCCACTTGTTTGAAAATCCATTCTTTTGGATTTCCTTCCTTGCTTGAATTGGAATATTGCTGACATATGATAGAAGTGTGTAACAACACCTCACTGCTTTGCTTAGTAGCATCATAGTGGTTTCTGAGCATCGTGTGTTGGGAACTTGTGGTAATCAGTAGGCTAAAAGCCTCGGAAGGAAGCGCCCTTGCCAATATGGAATCTCACTGACGTATGATAGAAGCACATAACAACACTGCCTATTACTTGTTTGTTCCATTGCTTGCTCTCCGGACTTTAATATCAAGAAGGACAATAACAAACGAGACGAGCAACTTGGCAATATTGTAGGGGAATGAATCAGTTTGGAGGGTAAGAGTCAACCAGAAATGGAATTTTTTTTATAAGTAAAGGTAAATTGATTTTGTGTAAAATTTCTACAAATATCTTTGTCTATACAAGTTATAGACGAAGCTAGGTAACTCGTAGAGTACTCATGCGGTAGTTATGACTAAACATGCTGTAGACTATAACTCTTAACTGTGGCCAACAAATAAAATGTAAAGTCCAGATATGCCAAGATTTCCTGTGGGTATAGCTTTTCATGCCCAAGGTCTTTAGCTAATAGCAAAATTGAATTTGATAAAAATATCTTTTTCTCTTCGTGTAAAGTGCTCCATTTTGAGATCGTTCTCCATACATGATCTTGAGTCTCTAATAATCTCTGTCAAGAGCTGAGCATTGTTTGTGTGTTGACACTCAAAGATTCTGCTACATCTTTCCTTCCACATCCACCAAACAGCGCATCTGAATATAACCTTTGTCAATTGTGTAAGAGGCCCTTTTCTTGAAAAACATTGCATGAGGTCACCTAATTCTTGATGCAAGTTTGGTTGCGGCATTCTATTGAGTTCGAATTGCTGGAGAATCTCCTTCCATATCCATTTAGTATAGTCACAAGCAAAATAGAGATGGTCAATAGTTTCTTCTTGTTGCATGCAAAGGGAGCATCGGTTAACATGATGGATACCTCTTCTTTTCATATTGTCTATTGTAGGTAGTTTATTCAAAAGGGCCTGCCATGTACATAAGGAATGTCTCTGTGATCCCGGTCGATCCCATGTCCAACTGCTTGAGAGCCACTTGTTATTTCTTTGTCTAATTTGATTCCATGCGGATGTGGCACTAAATTTGCCATTGTCATGAAGCCAAATAAGTACATCTGAAGAGTTGTTCCTGATTGGAATAACTGTGATAGTCGGCCAAAGTTATCACATTTCAGGAGAAATAGGAGTAGGGAGACACCAGGTACCATTAGCAATGAACTCGGAAACCTTCCAGTCTTTGGGAGCCCTAAGATCTTTTCGTATTCTATCACCGTATATTTGAAATATGCTTTTCCCATTCACCCAAGGATCATACCACATATTAGTATTAGTTCCAGTAGAGATTGCGTATGAAATGTGTTTGATTAGCCAATTCCTTGCCTTTAAAATTCCTTTCCAAGCTGCAGAGTGGTATGTTCTTGTTGAAATTTCCCAAATCGATTTCTTTGAAAGATACTTAGCAGAAACCCATTGTGACCATAAGGAACACTTGTTTTGCAAAAGGTCCCACAATTGCTTTACCAAACATGCTTTATTCTAATCTCTAGTATTTCTCAGGTTCAACCAGAAATGGAATGGAGTGCAAAAGAAGAGAATGTTGCGTTCCACTGAGAGATTTGAGTCACCTAACCCTGCAACAAAAAGCAAATATTCTGTTAGG
>PYDT01002312.1:0-40788 GCA_004837865.1 Musa balbisiana
TAGCATATTTTTTTATAACCGTCACAGATCACTATCACCTGACTCCATTGAGTTTCAGGCCACCATAAGAACTCAACATTTACACCTACTTGTTCAACACTATCCTTTGATTCTGCCCTTCTAAAAAGGAACATCGGCTCAACAATTCGTCTCCATCTACCAAACACTACCGGAAATGTTTCAAAAAAGGTACGGCATACGACGTACAAAAAGCTCCGCGCCCTTCTTTTATCTCTAAAGACGGGTGTCTAACCACCCACAGCTATGCCCTCCCCGTGTCCATTGACCCTGCTCTGAATATCCTCCCCCTTTGGCTGTATTATTACCATGTAATTCATACAAAGCTAATTTTCGGGATTTTCGACCAATCTGTTTCCGTAAACTCAGATTTGGCGAGTCCGGCGCTAACTCCTTGCGATATTATTTCTTCTGAAAGTACCCTGATCCCACTGATAACGAGTGGGAACCAAATAATTCGATTGGGGGTGTTGCTGAACCATACCACATAGTTCCAGCAACAACGAAAGCTGCAAAAAAAAACAGCAGCGATAACTAACTTGAGTACAAGTTTTCAATATTGGGCCCATACTTAATCCTTTGTATAGACGTTTGAGGGCTGAACGGACACGTAAGATGGAAAAGCCTGCTAATATCCCAATGTACCCGCTGCAATAGATGAGAGGCTTATTCCTTCCCCGGAACAAAAGATCAAAGCCTTCCGCGCCCCACGCATGGACTTACAGGTTGTACTTTTCCAGTTAGTCCATAAGTCGGACACACCATATTCCCAGGACCATACAAACCTGTTACATGAAATGCGCCAAAGCCAAGCAGAGCCAACCCTGAGAGAAATAAATGAATTCCAAAGATCTTATGGCAAAATCCAAAGATGGGTTTCCCTTACGTTCATCACAGAAAGTTTTCTAGGTCCCAATACACCCCATGATGCAGATAGCTTGCCAAGAAGCAACAAGCCAGAAACACAATATGTGCCCCTTCCACACCTTCTAACTCCAAATAACCGGATTCGTGTTACAGTTCCTCGGCAATACTCCAACCACCCCACGAATTGGTTATTCTAAACGAGTCAGAAGGGTATAACGAACACCCTTGTCTCCACATTGATCAAGAGCGGGTTCAAGGGATCAAAAACCGCTAATTCGTATAAAGCCATCGAACGGCCCAACCAGCAACTAGGGCTGTATGCATTATATGGACAGAAAGCAATCGACCGGGATCATTCAATACGCCATTCTAACACGATACCAAGGCAAACCCGAGTGGAAATACCCCTTTCACAGAAAAAAAAATAGCACTATGTCACTTTATTTTATCGCATTGGAAAAGACTTACGATGTATCTAACCTTTTCTTAGATTCCGTATGAGAAAGGGGTTCATTTTTATTTCCGTTTCCATTGAAAAATGGAACAATTCTGTTGTTTGGGGCGTAAAAAAAACGAAGCGATCTATTCTATACCCCGCTAAGTACCAATACCACGGGAGGCATTAGTTCTACTTTAGGGAAACAAAATGCGTAGATACTTGTTTATTACTCCAACGATGATCCGTGTTAAAATTTGTTCTTTATTCATGTCTGTCTTACTCTATAAATAACCCTTCCAATTTAATGTATAAAAATCTAGGTATAAAATCAATAAACATAAAAAGGGATGAAGACGAAAAGCCATTTTTTTGTTATGTTTCCACATTAAAGTGAAGTAATTACTCATTTTTTTCTTTAATTTATGCCCGTTGGGTTGTTCCAAAAGTACCTGTTCGGAGTCCTGGCGAGGAAGATGCAGTTTGGGTTTGACTTATAGTGCCGCTTTTCAACATAGTGGTTATATGGAATTACCCCCCGTTCCTCCCTCGATCGAAATACCCTGTTTTCGCCTAAGAAATTTGGTATTTAGTGAACCATTCCCCCCCCCCCAAATCCATCGGAGCGTGAGTGCAATTAGATCAATTTATTTATTTTGATGATCATGTAGATTTTATGGTTGACTTGTAAAAATAAATAAAAATAAAGTAATAAAGTATCCAGGTCTCCGTTCATAAAATCAAATTGGTATCCTGTACTGTACGCTACCGCTTGTATCATAAAACGTTCGTATCCTTATTATATGAGTGATTCAAACGTCCAACCAATACCAACGGAATATTATGATGATTACATCGAATGTTGGGGACAGGCATGAAACGAATTGAAAAAAAAAAAGTCGTACCAAAAAGGTGGTACTGAGACCCATTTGCCCTATATGTGCAAATGGAATTCGGACTACTTTTTCCCCGGAGTAAACCTGACCTAAAAGAATTTCAAAGCCCATCAGAAACACGAAAATTCATGCGTGATTTGAATGTCGAGAAACAATACATCAATGGAGAGATTTGTTCAATTCAATTCACTAAGTTCAGTAATGCTTTTTTTATAGGTAAGAGCCAAACTCTCTCATGCTTTTAAAAAATGGAAGCTTTATTAGAAAAACAAAAACAAAAACCTAGTACAAAAAAAAAAAATAGAACGTAATCGACACAATTGATTCTTTTTTCCGCCATTTTTTTGAACCGTATGCATCCAAAGGTGCACGTCTCAGTTTCCTAAAGGAACCATTTTTTGTCCTAATCACCGACTTCATCCGGAAAGATTACTTTTTTTTAGGTCAAGAGGTTAATAGCGAGAATCTCAATCAAATTGTTGGTCCATGGTATATCTCATTATAGAAGATAATACTAGGACTTTTTTGTTTATAAACTCTCCCGGCGGATGGGTAGTATCAGGAATCGCTTTTATGATACTATGCATTTGTGCCACCCGAGTGCATACAATATGCTGGGGTTAGCCCGCTGCTATGGATCTTTCATTCTGATCGGAGGAAATTACCAAACGTCTAGCTTCCCTCACGCTTGGCGCCATGATTTTATTTGAAAAAAAACAAAGCAAGAACTTGCCTTCGCCATATTGAATATGAATCCCATAAGTAATAATAGGCATGGCACTTCGAGTTCGATATGAACAAACCATTATTGTTTTTTCATACATGAGTTTTGTATCGAGATCGAGTATTAAACAAGGTTATTCCGTTTGTTGATTTTATGTGTCGGGGTACATTTCCGCGTCAACCATTTTTTCTTCCCACCAGAAGTTCTTTCTGAATATTTTTATGTTAGGAGAGTCCAAAATGAAAAAAAAAGATCAGTTTTCCTTCTTTTATCGTATCAGAAAGGCACTTTGGGATTGCTAAATCACAGACGAGATAAATAGATAAAGCAACGAACCTCATAGTAATTTTTTGACTCCCTTACAAAGAAGGGTGGTAAATGGATCATTCAACGATCTGAATCAATGGATTCTCTTCTTTCTTAGATAAGAATAGAAGAGAAGAAAAAGGTAAATCCTTGCGGAGCCGTATGCCAGCCCATACGTTCTTTACGGTCGTTGTTTTCAATGTTCTTCTTGTTTATTTTTTTTATCCCTTACAGTAGCCCAATCATGCGAGATAGAGGAACCGTTCATGATGTTATATCCATATCATATAAGTAGGGTCATGGTATGCATCAACCTGCTAGTTCTTTTTAATGAATCACGAAAGGGGAATGTCCTGGAAATGGAAGACTAACTGAAACTTCGGTGAAACCCTCACAAATGTTTATGTACAAGAACGGGCAGCCTTTATGGGTTGTATCCAAGACATGGAAAGGGATGTGTTTTATGTCAGCAACAGAAGCCCAAGCTCATGGCATTGTTGATCTCGTAGCGGTCGAAAATGAAATACCGTGATTTCTGTAAATCCATTTTCAAAACCATATTCGAATTTTCTGTGATTTGGTATTGAAATAGAAAAAATTCATAATCATCATCCAAATCTCAGGGTTAATATCGATCTAAACCAACCCATTCCATTCCTAAGTCTATATATACATAGATATATATTCGATACGACATGCAACTCTTAAACAACTTAGAGAAACGCAAGACAGCCAATAAGAAATGTAACGAAAATCTCCACCGCTCTTAGAGGTGTCCTCAGCGGTCGAGAACATGTACTAGGGTGTATGTGCGACTCTCGTTCAGATCCTGAGTTTTTCGACAACATGAGACAATTTTTCCGGTCAATGACCGGTTACCAAGAATAGGGTAAATGGAAACGTCTATCATAGACCTACTAGTGGGTATGGAATTTAGGGTTTTGCCATTGGTGCAAATCCAAATCACCTCGATTTGAGAATGAAAGCAAATTCCCCTTGGTTAGCACTAGTTTATCCATTAAGCGGAGGAAATAGTATTATAAGACGCAAAATATTAATGCTCCTATTGTTAAAAAGAGCGGGACTAAGAAGGGTCCGCTACCTAGCCAACTTTCCTATTAAATGCCGTCACTGTATAGATAACTCTTATTTGTGGAAAAAGCTATTCCTCTATAATTGATGGGTAGATCCAAAGAGTGTGAACGATACAGTGCACAATACCATTGGTTAATGAAGAAGAGGCTCCGTGTATAGATAGGACCTCACCGTTTTTAAGTAACCATAGAAACGATGTAACGCCACTTTTTTTTTTTAGTATCATTAGAATTCGTATTTGCGTGAAATGCCTGGAATAAAAATTGTGGGTCAGGAAGGTTATAGCAAAAGCCTTGGCATTTATATTTTATTATCCGAATAATCCGTTTTGTTTATTATCGCCGTGAGAGGGAATAGGATGACTGGAAGAATCGAAATCCTTAAGTTATTCATTAAGGTTTAATTTTGATTCAATGATCCAGAGTTTAGACGGGGATATACGCTCGGAGACGTCGAACAAAAATTCTTTATTGCATCAACCTCTAGAGGAGCTCATTCAAGACTTAACTCGAAACTATTACTCAACAGAAAATGAGAGCTTTGGCTTCCTCTCATCAGATTAGAGGCAGGCAAAAGAGGATTTTCGGTCGTGTGGTGTGGTCACTCGGATAAATGCCGTCACTCGTGAGAATAAGGTATTGTCTAGGTGATATTAGTTTAATCACAATCTGACAAGAAGCAATTTCTTCTTAATACGTACAATACCTGCACAAGATAGCTAATCAATAATATCTTGTCTTTACTCTGATTTCGCACAAGAAATTCATCAAATAAAGTAGATCCTAAGTACTTAAAGTAGATTCAAGTAATATACAGGTACAGGATGATTGAAACAGAATTCCCCGGAGCATGACCTCCGGGAAAATAGAATAAATAAATTAATATAGTAATAGTGAATGAACTAATATGTTTCAATGAAAAAAATTTTCTTCCATTTTTTGTTTCTGTTATAACCCAGGAACCCACTCTAGATTCTAGGCCTTTTCGAACAAACCATCAATCTGAGCTTGATTACATTGGATTTTTTTGAGTCCAATGAAGAGCTTCTATTTAATTTTTGGTTCTAGGGACCGTAGTTCTGGGATCGACTCGGCCTCTCTCAATGTTTCGTCATGATGAAGAAAAGTACAAGACAAATCCTGGCTTGCTTATAAAAAGCAATATAAGTATCGTGTTTGTTTCAAGTCATCTATTCACACCCCTAGATAATCTTTTTTCCTTTTTTCACTAATTAAATCGACTATTACAACTCAGTTCATAATCGATTCGATCCCCCGATCATTGGGGCCAACGCCTACGAAAAGATCCCGCTTTGGGATGTTTACGAAAGATTGCTTGGATTTATCCCATGTTTTATCCTTATTTCTAAATTAATATTCTTTATTCACTTCAGTTCAGATCCGAACCAAATAGGCTTTTGATTTGTATACATTTGTAGAATTATATATGTAAATATATTGTGAAATTTCTTCCCTTCTTGTCGAGAGCGCACAACCGCCGTTTCTGTCGATCTATTTCTTTATTTCTCCATTTCGTAATTCTTGTTCCAATAGCGACAAAATTTTTCATTTCTAATCGACAGCTGTATTGGTCGATTCTTTTGAGTAATATATCTAGAAATACCTTGCATTCTTTAATTGACATCATTCGGGGGCACAACGGGTTACATTCCAACTAATCTATGACTCTGACATCTTACCCTTGGCCATGAAACTCCTTTGACTGTTGTGATCGCTTAACTCTTCTATTTTCGATCCGAGCTGCAGAAGAAGAAAAGAACAACAAAATCGATAGAAGTTACTAACTAGAAAATGAATTTCTAAGTATTCGTTGCATTATCATTTCATTATATATGAAATGTAATATAATTAATATTATATTAATAGAGTAACACTTTTAATAGAATAATAAAGTAATAGATATAAAGTAATATTTAATGGAGTAATAATAAATAATACATTTCTTTCTACTCTCAATTTTTTCCTATCCTAAATCCAATATTTTATTATTTTATTTTATTAGTATTATTTAAGTTAAATATCTTCTTTCTATGCTATGATTTCGTGGAACTCGCCGTAACTGGATCCCCATTTTCATTTCTGTTCTCCAAATTCGATCTTCGATCTACCAACATTTTTGCGGATTCCCATACCTTTTTTCTTTTCCTTCCTATCCTAAAGAACTGAAAAAATAGGGGCGAAAATTAGAAATTTAGGTCACGTGAATTGTACCTCTACTTTTATTCATTTCTTCGCATATCAATCAATAACTAGAATTACAAAGGGAATGACAAGCATCCGGAAATAACCGCTTAATTTCGATCAATACCCTGGCTAAAGACCAAACCATAGAGTACTTAGCCCCGGTGCCACGGAAGAGATATGTTTTTTATATCTCGCATTGAAAATCCTCCTTCTATTATAGATTGTAATACATATAGTCGATGCTGTAGTTCAAGATCATTTGTATTTTTTTTACACCGAATTCCTACTAAACATTCCTACGAAAATATATATGTACAATGAAGCATAGATTGTTTTCTTTTTTGTAAAAGAAACAAAATCTAATCCCTGTTCTGAATCATTACTGATAAATATAACTTTTTTATACGTATGGTTCAATGTAATAATGTCTTTTTATTATATGAAACCAAGAAAAACCAAAAAGAAAATGACCAAGAAAATTGTATATAGATGGAGTAAAAATGAGATATGGAAAACAAGACCAGGGATTTTGTACAGTGAACTGTACAACAATTTTTGAAAAGGAATTGTAAGCGCCGCTTGTATCGCTGTTTTGGTTTTGGGTACAAAAGGTCACGGGTTCAAATCCTGTCATCCCTACCTATTACGTCTGCCCCATGGGCCATAACGAGGGGATTCATTGAGATCGATTAAAATTGGACATAATCTTCGGTCTGCATCCGAGATGTAATGCACGACTTTTGGGGTAGACAAATTACTTTTCTTTACAGTACGTCGTATCTCCTGTCATAAGTGATAAGCCAGCAGCTCTTTTAGTTCAGTTCGGTATAACGGCGCTCCAAAACCCCATGTCGTAGGTTCAAATCCTACCAGAGCGTGATTCGGTTTATTTGATGTCGATCCACAATAAAACCTTAACAAAACAAAAAGTTGAATGTAACTTTCAACTTGAATTACCCTCCTTCCTGCAGGAGGTCAATCAAAAAAAGAAAGAAAATATTACTCATCAAGGTCGCAGACTGATCACCACGTCTGATATTTAAGATGCGGTTACAAGAATCCTGCTAAGTATATGAATTAGACCTAAACGCTCCAAATAGAAAAACTTCAATCTTTCGGTTTGTTAAGGGGATAAAAAGAAAGGTAATATCTATCCCAATATTCATCTAAATTACCGTGAATCTCAATGACCAAGAAATTGGCAATTGATGGACAAGAACTATAAATACCCGATCCCAGAGAAATATTCGTTTTTATCATTTTTATTCAATTCATTTCAATAATTCGTATCTTGTTCAAACCAATGCATAGAGCGTGAGGTTATATATTTAAAGCAGTCCAGTAGAGAACACCGAAATACTAGTTATAGTAACTGAAATAGCTAAATTAAGATAGTTCTTTGCTACATTATGTTGATTAACACTTACCTAAGTTCAATTTTTACAAAATACGGCGGCAGAAAAAAATCAATTGCAGAATTATTTTAGTTTCCAATTTAAATTCTGGATCCAGCATCTTAAGAATTGACCAACTAAGATGACATAGGTAGCAAATTCGATTCTATCTGCGGTGACAATTGACCGATCCTATGATTCGGAATCACAGATTCATCATGTGGAATTTGTGAGTTGAATAAAGTAATAGTAAAAGTAATAAAAGTACAGGTATAAGTAAAAGTATAGTAATAAAACTGTGCCGTGTACTTCCTTCAAAACTTAATATTACTTCTCGACCGTTACTTAAATCATTAACTTAATATTTAATAAATTAAATTAAATTAAATATAAGTAATTTTAAGTAATTTGGAATAAAAGAATTGGATTTGAAAATTCATTTTATCCTTCCTTTCTATTTCAATAGGATCTAATCTTTTTTGGAACGAACGGCCTGATACTATTTACCTTTTATTTATTTTAAACTCATTGGACTCAGTACAGTAATAGGTTGCTTAATTGCCCATAACATAATATTTCGAATGAAAAGAAAAGGTGTCCCACGATCTATCGAAAAAATAAAACCTTTACTTTATTTTTAATTTTTATATTTTTATTCTTTTTTTCAGGTCCAACTCGATTCAAAGCCGCACAACTTCCATTATCCTTTTAGATTCTATATTCTGTCTTTCCATATCATGGAGTTCCATACTTCTAGTTTGGTCAAGAAAGAACCTTTGTTTTGGATCTAATACAATAACGGTTGCATCACGAATATGGTTGTTCCAACTGGGTTCTGTTTCTTTCACTAATATAGTGTATTCTGTTTCTTTCACTAATATAGTATATATATTGTATTTTGTATTACAGTATATTTATTGTATTATACGACCAACCAATTACTTGAAATAAAAAGATTTGAACAAAAAAACTTTTAACCCCAAATGGTTTATTATAGATTTCGCATACATATAATTGAATTGTGTGAATATGATAATATGTTCCTATTGAATTTCTAATAGTTCATAATTATTAGAACCATCGATTCACGCTTTCCAAGATCTTTACTTTCTATTACGAATCCATAATGGAAATCTTATAAGGAATTTGAGTAATTTTCTATTGTCTAATGATAACATAGGGAGTTATGCATAGACACGGACAAAAAGAAGCAAGAATTATGTGCATTTCGGGACCGATCGGTGAGACTGCGTTTCTGTGCCAGAGGAGTATCTCTACTGATTCGGTATACTTGAAATAAACCTTTGGTACAAAATTGACGATCTCACAAAGATGCAATATCAGTAGTTTTCCATTTACTGATCCCATCTTTCAATGAATCGATTCCCTTTTTTTGAATGTACAAAAATTTGTGGAGCTCAGAATGTCTGGAAGCACGGGAGAACGTTCTTTTGCTGATATTATTAATACCAGTATTCGATACTGGGTCGATTATAGCATTACTATACCTTCCCTATTCATTGCGGGTGGTTTTATTCGTCATTACGGGTTTGCTTACGACGTGTTTGGAAGTCCTCGGCCAAACGAGTATTTCACTAGAGAGCCGACAAGGTATTCCATTGATAACCGGGCCCGTTTTTGATTCGTTTGGCACCACTTGTGAATTTAGTAAATCCTTTTAGGAGGCCCCCAATGACCATAGATCGAACCTATCCAATTTTTAACATGCTATGGTTGGCTGTTCACGGACTAGCTGTACCTACCGTTTCTTTTTTGTGTCAATATGCAGCAATGCAGTTTCATCCAACGATAACCTAATTTTAATTATAGAGCTATGACACAATCAAACCCGAATGAACAAAATGTTGAATTGAATCGTACCAGTCTATACTGGGGTTTATTACTAATTTTTGTACTTGCTGTTTTATTTTCCAATTATTTCTTCATAATTAAATAACGAAAGAGAATAGTATGATTCTCTGATCCATTCGGAAAGATTACCATCCCATAAATTATCCCTGACTGTTTTTTGGGTCTCGAGCATAAACCCTTTGAGAAAATGTGGAGGAAAGTAGGGGAAATGGCCGATACTACTGGAAGGATTCCTCTTTGGCTGTTTGGTACTGTAACTGGTATTCCTTGAATCGTTTATAGTTTTTCTTTGTACGGTTCCATATTCCTGGGTTGGGTTCATCTCTCAGTAATCGGATAACCCGTATTGTAGACAGAAAGCGTAAGAACCGAACTCAACGGTACCTTATCGGCTCTAATAGACAAAGGAGGGTAAGGTCCCGTGAGTTCTTTTCTTACTCTTAGGGAAGTAGGAAGATTTTGATCTATTCCAACTACAAATTGGCCAGTCACATAATCAAAACTATTAATTCGTAGAAATGACATGACAAACGGATCCTTATGCTCTATGTTTCAAACACTCTATTCTTTTGGGTTTCTTAATAATGTTTTTGAAGAATTGAATCTAGTTTTGATTCCATAGTCTCTGTTTCTTACTTTTCCTCCATAATATTAACTCTATGAAGAAACAAGAAAAGGAGCAATCAATATTTCTGAATATCCATATTATATAATTTCTACGCATGAGACATCCTGCAACTCATTTCTATACTAAACTATACTATACATTTCTATATAAACTAACTAATGACTAACTCTCTAAAACTCTATAATATATTTGTGTGAATATTTCTCTTGAATAATTCTATTTCTCTAAGTTTAAAGTTTTATTTAATTGAAGATGTTCTAATTTGCTCAATCATTCTTCCCCTAATTCCTTTCTCTCTTTTTGTTTGTCCACACTTCCTATGAATCTAACCAAAGAGTCTGGTGGACCCGGAAAAGAAGGATGGTAAGCTTGCGAACAGGAGAAAAAATATTTATTATGTCGATATAAAGACGACACCATAAAAAGATTTTCCGCCCTTTTCTTGTGTCGAATAGAAGACGTCGTAAGACAGTAATTCCCTCCTAAAAGGATTTCTTTCTTTCATTTTCCCCCATCCTTTGCTCTGTATTCTCTTTCTTTGTATGTCTATTGCTATTACTAAGAATAGGATACAATTACATATTCCAGACATCCCGCAAACGAAAAAAAAATATAAACAAAGCAACCAAAAGGTTTACAGATTTTTTGATCAGACTATTGGTATTGATAAAACAAATTCGGCGCTTTTTACCAACTTGATGTTAGGAATCTCGCACCTAGAAATTCATTTCGTCGTACAATTGAACCTTTTCAAACTGGTGTCTTTTTAAGAAACCAAAAAAACTTGTGCAAAATAACAATGCCAAGAAAACAAAGACCTTGGCCCCTTAATGGTCTTGAAGCACTATTTCTGCATCTCCCCTGACCAAGCCCCCACATTGGGATGGCTTGTTCATGGTGTTGATCAAGCTTGATGGATTCACCTCTGAAACAAGAAGTTCTGGTCCTGGAGGTATAATCATCAACCACTTGATTCCATCCGATCATCAACTATGGTTATTTCATATCCCCCTTTTTCTTTACGTACTATTCTGCTTACTATACCTGCTGATGTAGCCTTATAGACTTTATTGTTACTTTTGCTACCATCAGATAATCTGACCCCTTCCTCTGTTCCCACCTACGTATATGGGATTTGTACGAGTGACCGTCTTCTTCGTAGCAGGGTCGGGGGAAAGAATGGTAAAAGGACGATTTCCTATCTTCGACCGGGAACAGGACCTATCACACTAATATTTCTTTTATTGGGACGATAACTCTGAAAAGACAGATTTCCTATCTTTTCTTTCACTTCGGCAGAATACGATCAAGGGGGGCTAATTCGAATCCGTCCGGTCAAATGAGAACACCCCCCATTCAAAGTCCCCTTTTTTACCATTAGCAGAACTTTTTTCAGTTGCTTTCATACTGGTATTCGAACAACTGCTGCGTTCAATACCGTATCAGGAGCCAACATCTTGCGGAACTTCAATATCCCTGGTTTATAGCTAAATGGCAATTGGCACATACAATTCGTCCCGTTGCTTCTCGCGTTTTCATAACCTTCTGCGCAAAAATGGGATATGCATTTGAAATAGATTCCCGATTTATTACATATATCATGATCGATACAGCACTGGATCGAGTCTCTCTTTCTTTAACCAAGAAAAAGTATGTTTATTTTGGCATGTCCATCATTGATCCCGGAATTTCTAACTAGATTCGATGGTAGCTAGTATAGTGCCCTATACACACATCTGCATTGGTACTTACTGGGAATAATTGTACTGGCATATAGGACGAATACCTTGAACAGATAAAAGTAAAGAATTAAGTAAATTGAAAATACTTTCTTTATACCAAGAAGATTCTGATTTGATTGATATAATAAGATCAAATGGAGTTCTTTATTCATTCATTGAATGGATAATTACTACAAGCGAATGAATACACGAATTTAAAAAAAGGAGATCCCATATTTCACAATTGTATCTAGAATAACTGGAAAAGTGGAAACAGACCAGATATAATTTGATCGTTAGATCCCATCCAAAATCGTTGGTAGACCGAACCGATCATTAGTTTCCCAACCATGGGTCTAGTGAAATCCGTCATCAATCAGTAACTAAAGAATAGACAACGCTTATTGTCACTTAAGTTATAGAGGAATTCCTGAACCCAAGAATTAGAATGACGAGGTCTTCCTAATTACTCAAGAAATAACACCTTAGAATAGCGCAACGATTAATTTGTCGAGAAATTCAAAATGAAGATGGATGCATATTCCATTGTGTGTTGACTAATGTATTGTTTCCTTGGTCTCCTATATAAGTTTTTGTAATTTTGCGTTTCCGGTTACTCCTTATCCTTTCGTCCAATATGAATAGTTCTTCTATTCTATGAATCTTTCCAGAACGTTTTTCCTCCTGTGAATATGATTCAAAACATTTCGGATTGCTGGGTAATTCCACCATTAGTAACCCAAGGTTTCCGACCTTTTATTCCAAATGAGAAGAACCCACAGGGCAAAACTACTATAGATGCGAGATGGAGGGAGGCCAATGCTTTCTTTTTTTTTTCATTTTTTTTTTCTGTGAATTGAATTGTTACTTGACCCTGCGTCATTCGTTGACTCTATCTGATCTGATATTCTTTGAAGCACTTAGTTGTAATAACCCCGGTATTGACCTATGTGTCTATTCCTTTCCTATTATTGTGTAATATTTATTTTTTTATTTATTTAGAAGATATAGACCATAGAATAAGTCCTTGTTTCGGATGAAAATGAAAAAAAGAAATAATCTTAGTCCGGATATCTCTTGGCAAATTTTGAACAATTTTATTTTCATTTGTTCCTTTCGGATGCATACTCGAAAACCCACTTGAAGTAACGAAATCGATTTTCGAGACGAAAACTCCCCCTGGATCAATTAATTCTTTCGAAATGTTTCACCGTCTAACCAGAAAGGGGTATCAATTCCAAATCTGGGCCTAAAAGATGAATTCTGTATTACGAAATACATGTTTTCGGATAGTTTTCAAGTTCCTCCCCCTCTTGAGAAAATATTTATTCTTCCTTTATTCTGCACATTCATTTCGTTTCAATACTTCAATTGGTACGGCAAGAAATATCCCCTTCGGCGCTTTTGTTCAATTTCTCGTGGAGTAAAAATTCCTCATCAGTACGAGTCAAGGGACTGGCTCTGGCTCTATTCCTATAAAGGACACGACGAGGATAAAGACCCTCTTTAACCTCTATTCTATTGCTTGGATATCCTCATAAAGAAGCGAAGGAAGAGCGACGATTTATTCCAGGAAATCCCGCAAAAAAATACACACTATTCCTTCTTTTCTATCGACTCGGTCATAACCGCTACCTACATTCCACGAAATTGTGCACCACAAATACTAGTAATAATAGACCCCCGATCCCGTAGAAAGACATCACGATCCCTTTGTGTAAAAAACATTGATTTTGCGGAGATGGATACGGATATCCAATTCCTACCAAGATAACTGGAAGTTCCAACACTACGACCTAGTGAACCTTAAAAAAAAGGATCAGCCCAGCAAAAATAACTCGTTTTCGGACCTACCCCGTTAGAAGTTCTATCCTATAGTTCTATCGCCATTCCTACTAATACAGATCCATTTGCATTCGATTGGAATTGAGCCGATAACCCAAATAAATTTTACTTTTACCTTTCTTGATCCCGAAGTAACTTTCATCAACGAGCACTATTCCTGATGTTAAACATTAGGAGTAATTGGTTAGATACCTTGACTTTCTTTTAAAATATTCAACTAATCATTTGAACCAGCTTATTCACATATCCAGCATTTAGACAGCTATCATATATCCGCAATAACAGTTCTTCTCATGTGTGGTTCGGAAAGAGCCACTTCACCCATATTACACACAAGATAAATCAGCTGTATTCTCATCCAGTGTTGAATAATGATAAGATTAGGTCTCAATGGTCGGACATCTTATTTTTCTGGACATGAAGAATAAGGAACCATTGCAAAATTTGCCGGAAATACTAGGCCCACTAAAGGCACAAAATAGACGGGTAAGTTGGGATCTGTCATAGAAGGTGCCTCATATTAATATTTCTATCTGTTTTAATAGTTCTATCTATTATAAAGATATCCTTCTTATGATATATCTATTACTTATGAATCTCTATTTATAAGTAATACAATATCTATTATCAGTAATAATCAAGCCATTATTATATTAAATCTATATAAAAAAGTTCATACATATATTTATTTATAACGGAATAAGTAATTCAACGAAATTCGATATGATTAGATAGACATGATTAGATAGAAACTATATATTCTATATTCTAAAATATTCTAAAAATTTTTATATTTATTGATTATTATATTATTTATATTATAATTATCATTATAAATAATAGAAACAATAATAAACTACAGTAATAATACAATAATCAATAAACTATAAATACAATTACTCCGAAACCTCTGTCTCTTTATTACAAGAGAAGCTTCTGTCACCAAAGAAACACCTGATTACGACGAATTCATACTTGTTCGCTACAAATAAAATACTGAATCTAGTGCTATACTTTACATTTTTGAACTTGGATTGCAAGGTAAGAAACCGTGGAGCTGAATACCTCACTCCAGACACCTTTTAAAGATTACGTGTACTATTGTGTCGAATAAACCTTTATTGAAGACATACTCAGACACTGGGAACCTTCAGGATTACCTTTGTTAAGTTTGTGCATTACTCTTTACCCGCAAATGCATGTAGGCGTTACGGTTCGCAATATGAATCCCCAACATACAAAACTGGCTGTTACTCCACCAGTTGTAGGAGATGTAAGAATTGATACATAGAATAACTTTTTATCTGATTGATAATTAGATGAAGCGAAGATATTTTAGCATTTGCATCAAGCTCAAACTTCCTTCTTGCATGCGTGGCTCTCCAGAAGCACACACCAATAATGACAGGTAGAGATCGATTGTAGCATACCGATCAAACGAGTAAATTTTTCGCCTACTACGGATCCCATACTACCTCCCATAAACTGAAAATCCCATAACGCCAATTGCTACGGAATACCATTTATTTGACCTATGCCTGTTTGAATAGCATCAGCTAAAAACTGTCCTTCTTGGATAAAAATCGATACGATCTCCATAAAGGTTCCTCTTTGGAACGAAAATCACTGGGTCATAGATTATATATCTTTATCGAGGGTCCAAGTTCCGGGATCAATCGAAAAGTTCCAATTCTATTGAACTACTCATTTCAAATGATATCCACACTGTTCACAAATAGTCATTTTTGACTAAAAAATTTTTTATAATTTAATCCATAACAATTTTTCGCATGAACCATAAAGTTTGTATTTTGATTTATATTGAAATCATTGGATTCTACTTCTTCATGGAAATCTGATTCTACTTCTTCATGGAAATCTGATTCTACTTCTCATGGAAATCTGATTCTACTTCTTCATGGAAATCTGATTCTACTTCTCATGGAAATCTGATTCTACTTCTTCATGGAAATCTGATTCTACTTCTTCATGGAAATCTGATTCTACTTCTTCATGGAAATCTGATTCTACTTCTCATGGAAATCTGATTCTACTTCTTCATGGAAATCTGATTCTACTTCTTCATGGAAATCTGATTCTACTTCTTCATGGAAATCATTGAAATTTTTTCTAGTTCTTTTACTAACCTACCGCTCTCACTACTATTTCTATTTCAGTACAAATGAAGTTATAAAAGTAACTGTCACTGAATTTTGCGTATAAACCCGAAATAGAACTATTAATACTGACTTCAAAACGAGATAAACTATCAATGCAACTATGTACTGTGCTTATTCCAACTAGATGAGTATCACTAACATGTTACTGATAATATTAGTGATTCTTTTTCTTATACCCCCTACGCAAATAACAGAACGTTTTTTTTTCTATTCACCGATCATAAAAGACTATCTTGTCACCCAACAAATCTTGATTTTCAATATCAAAAATATACGGAGTAACCTGACCATTAATATCCCTAACACCAAATTGTCACAGAGATCAAACTCCAATATCCTTGATTTCAAATACAGATCAACATTAGTGAAACATAATACCATATGATTCCACTAGGATCTTTTTCTTCGATCGTTTAGAATATTTTCACTTCTACTGTGTATGTCAATACACAGCAAGACTATCCATTGATTTACTTAGCCCACAACACCTATGTTCTAACTTCTCGTTAGAAACAACATCGAACGAAACCACCTTTTCCATAGATCTTTCTAACCCCTATTTGATGAAAGACAATACATCCGATGGTATAATCATTTCTTTTCACTACTTACTGTCTTGTCAATACTTACTCGTATTAATTAACAATCCTATGATTTAGGGATTAGATTCGTATGCTTAATTCTGATAAGAAATCAAATAGTGAAAGGTAAAAGATTCTCTTTTGTGGGAGCCGAGGTATCACTCAATATAATTGAATAGAATCTTTTTCCTCATTTTAACAGAGAAAGACCCAGCTTTCTTCCATTGATGTACAAATTCTCATCGAAAATAGAGTATATTGTTTATTTCTATAGAATAACGAAGAACTAATTTGTTTTCCGTATAATCAAATAATTAAGTTTCTATTTAATCATGGACGGAAAAGCCAATCTATAATGGGTAAAGGATCCTTTCCCTTGGCTTGATCTATTGCCTGAAACTAGGAGTCTCAAACAGTCCACAATCCCAAGGATCCTACTTAATCCAATCCTATGGGATACCCCCTCCCCCACCAACCATAAAGTAGTGAGTTGTTTTAGATCTTTTCGAGCTTATCTTGTATATATAGTAAGGATCTGTACATCTGTACATATAAAGATTAGGCAAATACTAGATAGAATGCCATTCTTTTTTTTTTATTCGGCAATCGGCCCAATCTTTTTTTTAGGAAAAGGATTGGGCCGACTTTAATTGCAATCAAGTTAGGAAACAAACAGGAATTACTGAATTATGCACACTTACTTTTTCTCTTTAATCTAGCTTATCTACTGTTCGAATTCGAATTGATCTCTTTCCATACTTCACAAGCAGCGGCTAGTTCTGCTCCATTTGCTACTTTCACACGTATAATTTCAATTACCTTCACTGAGGCAAGATCAACTTCCCTCATTGACGACTTGTACAACACGCCCTAAGCCACCCTATGAACTACTGCACCAGTGCAATTGTCCCGCAAGGTGGTCCTAATTCCTCCCCAAACGTAGTACTGAATCATCCCTCCCCAAAGATTTCGGTCAGAGCAGGCTATGCCCAAACATGAATACCCCCCCTGACGCCACGTGGCAAGAACCCCTGTCATAGAACCCAATCTTGATTTGAAGAACATACCGCGACTTCGGTCTTTTTCGATATACATACGTATAAATCCACGAAACCTAAATCATCTCACGTTCCCCTTCCTTTTACTACTACTGTAACCGGGCGTGAATATGACTCCACCAGCCATACTTATGCTTTCAGCTAGTACACTGAAAATGCATACCATGATTTTCTTCTATCCAACGCATGCAATTGCGCGATGGGTGAAGAAGTAGCCTTGTCACGGCAAATAATGAGCCAGCAGTATTTGCAGGAAGTCACCATAAGTAGTCCAGGCTTACTAAGGAACCTCCTAATATCTCTGGCACATATGGCCCTTTTCACATTCTTCAACGATGTACCCGCAGTAGCATCAGTAAATGTCCTTTGATTTCACCTTTTCGGCCTGCGCTTTAACAATGGTGCTTCGGCGGCCAAAATAGAAACGATCTCCCAACGCATAATGGCTGTGTTATCACGTTTTCATCACTTTGGTAAATCAAGTCCACCACGTAGACATATCATAACCGCGCTACCGTAGTTTTTTGCAGATAATCCCAAGTGTTGTTTAATAGTACATCCCAATAGGGACGACCATACTTTTCAACTTATCTCTTCAAAACCCTGAATGCCGTGGGCGGGCCTGAAAGTTGTGGAATTAAAAGCTGGAATTCGCAGAGCCTCCAGGACGTAAGCTGCGTAGCTTTGAAACCAAATACATTACCCACAATGGGAATAACATGGTTAGTAACGAACCTTCGTTCAAAAAGGTCTAAAGTATAGCTACATAGTAATCTATGATTTTCCTCCCAACAACGGCCTCGCTGTGGTAGCATCGCCCTTTGGTAACGACAGACTGGTAGTCCCAATCCATGTCCCACACAGTTGTCCTATGTCCCAGTAAAGATTCGGCGAGCTACCCTCAGCCCCTGCTTCTTCGGCGGACTCCAGGTTGAGAGTTACTCCGGAATGCTGCCAAGAATCAGTCTCTTTGACTTCCGTATCCGGATTCTATAAGTCCATGTTGTATCTTAACACAACTTTAATCCAACACTTGCTTTATTCTCCTGTTTGGCTGACATACTTCCCCTCCCTACAACTCATGAATTAATAATTCTGCATTCTCCACACGACACGGTCTACTCGATATAGATTAGCGTGATGAACCTTGCAAAAATTTTTCAAAAAACAGAGAAAAACACTTTAAACTATATTATCACTAATTCAATTTATTTTAAAATGAAATGTTCATTAGTAACCATGTATTTATTCTCAAATACTCCTTTTGTATACTCTTTGATATATATGGCGCAACCCAAACCCACGTTTTTTGTGCAAGTTTACACTACAAGCAATGGATCTCCTTCTTATTTTGAATCTAATACTAGAACATTCACCTTTTAGTGAGATATGTTGTATTGTAATCATAGATGTGAAAATAGGCATAAGTCTCCTAAACGGGTAAAAGAATAGTAGGCGGAATCCAATATCTATTCAAAAAAAAAAAGACATGTCCCATTAGATCGAAATCTGATCATAACTAGAGTTCGGTTCGAATTCTATAGATAATAGAATCTAATTACGTGGTTTTTTCTATAATGATAGAGGAAATGAACGAGACTTCTCGTGATTCATTACTTAAATTTCTTTTGAACAAAGAAGGTTGGCTAACTTGAAGTAATTACTCATTGAAATATTAAACGATGAATCGTATTCGTTGTGTGGTAACCCAACTAAATCAAGTGCTAACTCCCATTTATTTTCTATTGAATTAACCGATCACTTTGCTATCGACATTTATTTTCGACTTGGCATGGCACGATTCAAAAAACTTTCGCATACTTTTACTTTAATTATAATTATTAAAGCACTCCTACCCCTTCTGAGTCTGCGTTTCCACACTTGAAGAACAAAACCTAGGGCGTATCGCAATTAGGCCCATATGGTGTTTTTTTCCTTTCCTCCGGGCAAGATGCCTAATTTTATAACGCTTTTGGTAGTTAAGGGCGCGATCTATCGGTCAGCAATTAATGTGACTTGTTAGTACAACAATTATTAGCAATAATCGAGTTATAGCTGTAGCTATGAGTGCTACAGATGACTGATGAGAGTAATGGCGTTAGTGACACGGACTCCTCTAAGCGTTCCATCGTGGAGCTACTACCCGCGACGAATTTTCAACGTTCTGGGGTCCTGTTGATAATTTAGGTCCTTAGTACTAGCACAACACTCCTAGTCATAGACCTGCACCTTCCTTTATACGAGTTAGAGACGAAAGTATCAATCTTTGAAACAGGAATTAAGTAGTGATCTTTTACGCTCCTTACGCCGTGGAGGAAATCGGACTAGTTGGAGAGCGGAGTAAGGTAAAACAGTACTCATCATGGAATTGATCAAACATTGCCAAAGCTCAATGAGCGTATCTGTATGTTGGCGGAGTAGGCGAACGTACTCGGAAGACATTATCCTTTACATGGAAATGACAGAATCCGGAGTATTAATTAAAAAAATATGCAGAATCAAAGTAGCTTAGTCTATGGTCCAAATGATGAACTCACCGCCCGGGAGCTCGTATGAAGTTGTTTTACTTGCCTAACTATGTCGGAATATTTCCGGATGTTAATGAACACTACGTACTTCTATCATCGACATATCTTTCGTTTCGTCCAAGCAGGATCAGAAGGAACCGCCTTATTGGGGATAATGCCTTCTGCAGTGGGTATCACCTACCCTTCGTACAGAAATGGGGTCTTTGCAAGCAAGAATTACTTCTACCAAAGAGGAGCCATAACTTCGATCCAAGCCGTTATGTACCCGCGACGTTTGCCCCGACCCTGCCCTCCACGACCTTTGCACATGTTTAGATGCTACTACCGTATTATCATATATATCTCCAAAGGGTATTTATCCACAGTGGATCCTTTAGATTCAACGTCAACTATGTTACCACCTCGGATCGTGGCGATGAACATTATGAACGCGCAAAAGAGTTAAGCAACCTTCACAACGTTACAAAGAATTACAGGACATTATAGCTATTACTGGGTTTGGACGATTATCCGAAAAGATCGTTTAAACTGTATCAGAGCACGAAAATCGAGTCGTTTCTATCACAACCCTTCTTCGTGTCAGAAGTATTTACTGGTTTCTCCCAGGAAAATAAGTGTTGGGCTTGCAGAAACACTTAGGGGGTTTCAACTATCCTTTCCGGATAGTTCACAGTCTTGTCTTCCCTAGTCAATGCCTTTTATTTAGTAGTAACATCGTGAAGCTACCGCTGAAGCTATGAACTTAGAAGAGAGAGCAAATTGAAGAAATGACCTTAATCTTTGTGTACTGACTCCTAATCGAATATTTGGACTCAGAAGTGAAGAGAAAATTTTATCTACTAATCGTGGCCCAAATGGCGTATTAACCAAACCCGCCCACTATTTGCCACGGCTGTAGTATAGGTCTTTTGAGAATACTCCTCAACAACGACGAATGGTTAACGGTGGTCTCTGATGGTTGGTTTCTCTAGAATAGTAATAATGAAATCACCATTTAGGAAATGAGCGGAAATAGTACTGACACTGGAAAAAAAAAAAAATGTTCCCAAGAAGTCACCAAGCTCTTGTAAATAGCTGAAGCTAACTTGCAGTAGAGGTTAGGTAAGAGACAGCAATTGCAGCGATCTAGCTCTCAGACGACTAGGACACGAGTAGGGCTGTCCATGTATTTCCTCTATCAAGTCATATACATCAAAATAATAAAGAGAAGTTTTTAAAAAGTTCTTCTTATAACCACCACAATGTGATTCGGGCCAATTGAACACAATGGCAAAGTCTAATCGGATAAAACAAAAAAGAAGATGGGGTAGAAAAACTTATTAATATCATTTCATCGACTTCCGGTATCTAATAAGGTTTCTACCTACTATTGGATTTGAACGCAAGACCTCCCGCCGGTTAACCAGCAATACTCTAACCACTTATTAATAGGTCATTTAGCACCAGCAAAATAACCCTCACATCGGGGAGTATAGTGGCATCTTATTTTCTAAGCAATCACTAATCTGTTCAGTTAAGCTAAATACAATAAATAATATCAGAGCTATGAGGTGGATTATGGAATATCCATCTTGACAAGAAATTATCTATATGTTAAGATGTCTATGACAAAGGCTATAGCTCAGTTGTGAGCACCTCGTAACACGAGCCGCCAAGGCGTTTCAAAGGAGCCTACTTATGCCACGAACCATATTGATCGTAATTGAGAATCAATGGCTTACTCCATAGTGAGGGAACACGAGAACAAGAGCCTTACAAATATTGGTCGGTCGATTCAGGTCGCGAATTCAGTTGCCAATCAAATCCGAACCCGCCATTGATTTGATAGTTGATAAGGTAAATACCAAGCCCATTCAATGCTAAGCATAATATTATAAGCCTCAAAATACCTCTTTCGTCCTATGAACTTAAGGTGTATGAGGTCTCATATTCTACTGTTTCACAGCGGAGACGATGAGATTCCATTTACTTAGGTTGATCTTAGTCCGAATGCAGAACCTAGTCGATAACCCTTCTTGAAACACTTTGGTATTGCTCCTAGATCAGAATACAAATAAATAAATCAGAGCACATGGAACCACTCATTATCTTCCTCTAAATACCAAATATGGTGGACTAACTGATCTTACACCATTTGATGAAGAGCCCAATCACAAAATGGCTGTTGGGTCTTTTGCAACAGTTCGAATCATTTAGATATAATCATTTTGATCTGTTTTAACCGAGAAGGTCTACTGTTCGAGTCCGTATAGCCCTAATCCTAATATATATTTTTAGTTAGTATATTTTTTTCATTTCTATGGGAGCCAACCAAGTCTAATCCAATCACATGGGTCTAGGACCTATTCTTTTCTTTGGTCTGTGGGTCTGTCCTGTATTTTGGAGAATCCCCCTAACTAATCACTAATCGTTTTTTGGCAGAACAAGAGCAACCTTAATTTGATTGTTTCCAGAGATTAATGTAGAGATAACTGAATTGCGGCCTAAACTAAATATATTAACGGTTCTTTCTTCTATATTCTATGATTGAGTGGGTTTGTGGCATGATTTGGTCCGTGCGAATCATTCGATCTGTGTCTTCTTTCTATGGAAAATGTTATTTAAATCATTTAGGATTCCAGTCGAGTTAACTACTCCACTCTTTGCTGCTATGTGCATTGGTTCTAAATGGTTTGGCTGTAAAACCTTTTCTTGTACGAAAATCTAACCCATTGCTTGTCTTACCATTATATATTAGTTTATTAGCCTTTATTATGCGCGTACCAAAACAAACAGTATTTTTGGTTCATTCCAATCGCTCTTTGTTTAGTACTAGAGATTGGTCAGAAAGAATTGAATCTCTTTCCATTCTAACCTAAGAAATACTCGATTATTCTTAGTTATTTCTGAGGAGAGGGAGTAGTACGTCCAAGTTTCCACTTTTTTTGTATAGAAGAGATAGTTGTTATATTCACTCTCAATCACGGATTGAATCATTAAGAGAAAATAGAATGAATCTAGGACAAGAAAAGATAAAAATCATTCGAGGCAGTAGATTAGTATTCCTTTCGTATCAAATCAATAGAATCAATGACCTATAACCCGCTTTTTAAGAAAAAGGAATACTTCGCATAAATAGAATTAGGCTAAAATCCCTGACATTTTACCCCATATACCTATTAAAAATTTAAGTTTTAAAAATGGAAAATAAAATTATTATTATCTCATTAGGGTTATTATATCTAATCAACTAGTATTCTAATGAATAAGTATTCATAGGTATTTACTTATAGGATATTTACTTTACTATATTATATGTTATTGATGTTTATTCTAGTATAGAGTCATAGAAATAGTTATAGCATAGGATATTTTATATTTTTATTCCGCTTGTTTCAGAGGATAGAAGAACCAAGACAAATGAGAGAGGTTGTTTGTGTAAGAGCATCCGATGTCTAACCCATATCTAAATCGAATCGAAATCACAAATAGTAAGTGGGATTCCATAGTTATCTTTAAACAAAACATGCCCCACAGCAAACAAACTCTAAACTATGCATTTTGATTTGATCCAATCAATTCTTGTTTCTGCGCCTAAGATAAGAATTTATTGCTGAATTGCCATTCCGATTCTAATCGAATAATCGCATATTCCACATTAATAGGATTACATTTATGTTTTGCTTCACGAATTGAATTTCTGGGGCAGTTGTCTAATAATAATCAAGCGTTATTCCTATCTTGGCATTTGTAATTTCCGGATTTTTAGCCCCGGTTAAAGTGCAGGACCCATAGACGCTCTCTAGTTATTAATCTGGTAAGAACCCAGTGGGATCTTGTTTACAATTTTCGACATCCGCTTTACATGTTTGCTCGAGTTTGTTGTTTTTGATGTTGAAACAACGGTCGTCTCTATCCATGGGCAATGCTTTTCGATGTTTGGGTGTATCTGTGATTTTATCGAAGCCTTTAATTTTTGTGCTTATCCCAATTGGTTGGTTCAGTTTATGCATGGCGAAAAGGAGCATTGGAATGGTCTTAATGAATATTCGACAATCAAAATAAAAATAGGAAAGACTTACAATTGAGACATTTATGAATTTGATTGAGTTTCCTTTATTGACAAAACACTTACCAATTCATTTATTTCAACTACATTGAATGATCTTTCGAATTGGTCAGACTTTCCAGTTTAGGCCGCTTCTATAACTGTACCCTTTTTGTTTCATTGAATTTGCTTCATTAATAGGCTCGCGATTCGACTTTGATCTTTGATGGATGGTACCAGATCGAGTCCCTAACAAGCAGACCTAATTTTAACAGCCGCACAGTAACAATTAAAAGCTCCTTCTTTAGTAAGATTAATATGACAAATGCCTGAGACCAATATGTCCGTGCCTATGGGAGCTTTTACTATTACAGGAGGGATTTCAGTACTGATTCTTACTAGTTACTGTGCGTGGAGTCGTAAGCTAATTCCTGTCGATGTCGATTGGCCGGGCTGCCCACCTAAACCAATAGGCGGTATAGATGCTATAACGAAACTTCGTAAAGAAAATCTCTCGAGAAATCTTTGAAGATAGAACTGTGTCTCAACAGGAAAATCGATGTTTTACTACCAATCACAAGTTTTGTGTCGCCGCAGTACTACTACTGAAATTATGATCAAGATTTCTCAATCAATCACCAGCGTAAAATAAAAAAGAAAAAAAATTCAGAGATACCTTCTGAAACATTTCAAATCCAAAGTGATTCATTATCTCCCCATGATTAGTGAATCAGAACAAGTTAGGTTCTTTTTCAATAAGAAAGACATGGTCAATCTTTAAAAATTCTTGTAAATTGAAATACTCATACAAGTACAATGTGGGAGAGATCAAGAGATGCAGGCAGATCGTTATCTGATTGGTTGTCAACCTGTTTAGTTCATAGATCTTGGCTTTGATTGCCTAGGAATAGAAACTTTACAATAAAACCGGGGATTGGATTCCATTGTCTGTCATTTCATATGTATATGGTTCCAATTATTTAACGCTCCCCGTGTGCTATGATGTAGCACCCGGCGGATTGTTAGCCATTGTGTAAATCATCTTACGAGAATACAGTAGGATAGCTAAACCAAAGAGTATGCATAAAATATTTGCCCCAAGGATAATCCTAGAATCCCGTCTGTTTTTCTGGCTTTGAGAGTGCTGATTTTCAAGAACGCGAATCTTATGATATTTGGGAATCTCTAGATATCATCCACGCCGGGGGGGGTGGAGGGAACGTATTATTGATGCCGAAAGTTGGATAGGGGGCCCTACTAAGGACTAATTACCCCCCAATTTCTATGAAATACAAGATGCTCATTAAATGATAAGAAACAATTTACTATCGACATGACCGATTCCAGATTCTTTCAAGTGAAGAATATTTTACGTTCCTTCTAGAATGAAAGAAAGTACCGACTTTATTTCGTATTATGGATAACTAACAACTTCATTTATAGTCCAAATTTGGCATAGACATCCTTTCGTATGATGCAGAACAATGGGCTTAATCAAAAGAGTTCTGCAACTATGAACTTTGTACCGCCACATAACTTACTTAGATGTAATGGACCCCGAAGTAACGTAAGCAAGAGTGAAGAAATGGAATAAATGTCAAAAAATATGAAATGACTAAATGAAAGGGATTGGATTTTTATTTGTACTGGTTGTCTGAAGTGCATTCTGGCTATTGCGATCTTTAACTCTCTCGACTTTTAGTTTTTTTTTTTACTTATTTATTTTTATTTGAATCCTAGAGACGACTTAATATTCTTTTTGAATGAGAGAAAGCACGTATGACGAACAAGAATAAAAAAGAGACTGAGCATAATCTCACTTTGTTCTTTCACCATAACCATCCATACATAATATTTTTTACCAATCCCCCAAAATGAGGTATATATATATATTACATCTGATGAGGTAAATATTTAACATCTATATGAGTAATACGTATCTGCCTAGACTATTAACGCCCGATCTATCTCGATTACTTTGTATGATAATATTCCGATACATTAGTTTACGTGTCAGGAACCAGATTGAACTGGTTAACGAGGATTTGGTTCAGTCCCTGCTCTACCAACTAGCTATCCCGACCATTTCCCGTGCATCATCTAGTGCGTACTTGTGTCTATGTTAATTAAAAGGGAACTAAATTATAAAAAATTGACAATTAAGTGTAAGGATATATATGGACTGTGAATGATTCCATAATAGAGATTCTTTGCCCATATTGTTCATTTGTACAGGTTTCTATCCAAATTGGTAAGATCCAGGATTTTAGTTCGGATCCGTTTGTGCAAGAGAGAGTGAATGAGAAAGAATAGTGAATTTGTGTTTGAACTGACCCACTGATGAAAAAAAGGAAGAGTATAGACTTATGAAGTAAAATAGCTTTTTTATTGGGATCGAGGGACTTGAACCCTCACGCTTTTTAAAGTCGCGGATTTCCTCTTACTATAAATTTCATTGTTGTCGGTATTGACTGTATACTTGGACTCTCCTTATCTCGTCCGATTAATCAGTTTTTCAAAAGATCTATCAAACTCTGTAATGAATGGATTTCATAATTGAATATTCGATTCTTCCTTCAACTTCCCATTGAAAATGGATTCATATAACTCGATTTTCATATTTAATTTTCATATTATAATTATATATGAATTATATATATAGATTCGGGTCAGATTAATCGTTTGATATGGCAGTATGTATACATACGTATTAGGTATATAGACCATCTTTTCTGTAATTTTGATAGACGGATTCCAGCTACCAACAAAACGTAGTCCCACTCCATTCGTTAGAACAGCTTCCTTGCTCTCTGCACCTATCCTTTAAATGCTATTTTTATAAACCTTTGTTTTCTCAAAATAAGATTTTGGCTCAGGATTGCCCATTTTTAATTCCAGGGTTTCTCTGAATTTTGGAAGTTACCACTTAGCGGTTTCCATACAAGGCCTCAATCCATCAAGTGCCTTATCGTCCTACCGATCGCATATCCCCTTTGATACCCAGATCTAGTTGGAATTCCACTATCTTTTCATTTATTTTGTTTGTTTGGCCCGTTGAATTCGTTAGATCAATGCTTTCTATATTAAAAAGGTATGCTGCTGTGTTGTTTTTTGGCACTCCTCCATTCAGTTTCATTTTATGTGCATGAACCTTGATTTCAATCAGAAATGATTCTATCATTGAGGTTATCCGCAATCAAAATGGATAGATATATCCAACATATACATTTTTCTCCCTCCCTTTCATTTTACATGCTATTTTGGAATAGTTGAACGGTCGTATTCATTCTTCTTTTTTTTGTCCTATCTCCATCTTTTCCGATCAACCAGAGGAATGTCATCATTTTCATTTAGATTGTATCTTTATCCTTATCTTTTTTTTTATCTTAGGACCGATTCGCTATAGCTATAATTAACATAATATAATTAACTCATATGAGATGATATGATTTTCCTAGAATACGATTTCCTGAATATTTCTATAACTGCTTTAAAAAATAATTAGTTTTAAGAAATAATTAGATTTTTTCTAATCAAAATTCATTTAACCAATTTTAATCTTCCTTCTATTCTAATTACTATAAATTACATTATAATATAAATTACTCAATTAAATAAATTATAATAAAATTCCTAATACATCATGGTGTATATTAAGTTCATATAGTTAGAATAGTCAGAAGATAGTCGAATTCTATTATCGTTAGTTATCGTATATAGTTTATTTATAGTATATAGTTTAGATAGTATATAGTTTCAGTATACTAAGATACTATAATAACTATATATAACTATACTTATAGTTTCTATAGTTATAGTTCATAGTTATATTACACGAATAGCTAATAGATAGATTCAGCTATAGCTAAAATCCGTAGTTTATCCCTCCTCATTTCTATATACTATTTCTGTGATTTTATGAGCCCGCTTAGCTCAGAGGTTAGAGCCTCGCATTTGTAATGCGATGGTCATCGTTCGACTCGCTAGCCGGCCTTTTTCTCTATCGATTTTCCGTGATTGATAATCTCTCTCCTCCTTTTCCCATATGTTAGGTCGTTGACTTGCAACCATTACCAAAAATGTATTGGACATTAGATCCTCTCTCTTACCGAACAATCATAAACGGAGCTGCACTTCCTATATATACAAAAATCCGGATATTGATACATTTAGTTTATTCTACTTTGTAGTATTTCGGTAATTTTGCTTTGCTTTGTTTATCCCTTAGTTCTCTTATTTCTAGTTCCGTTTTCATTTTTTTCTGAAAAAATGAAATTTCAATAAATCATAAATTAAAAAAGGAGTTTTATTCTCGGTTACCGAGGACCTCGTTTTCAAAAAATACGCCGTCTGGGGGCTTTACTCAGGACTAACTAGTAAAGACCTAGATCCGGATTGATCTTAACAAACGCAATTTCGTTCTGGGAAGATCGCAGTATCCGGATTCGTCTGAAAAAACCGAAATGGCTTTTTTTCATTATGTCTGACAGAGCGACAATTACTTAGATATGTGCATATCGGCTGGAAAAGCCAAAGGTCAACAGGTCCGGTTTTACTACAATTACTTGAGATGCGTTGAACCGCCTTTTCCGTGGGGATGGCTTCGGCCATTTCTGAGCCAGGCAATTAGTTAACCCTAGACATATTTTAGTTA
Organism: Musa balbisiana; assembly: GCA_004837865.1. NCBI lineage: Eukaryota > Viridiplantae > Streptophyta > Magnoliopsida > Zingiberales > Musaceae > Musa > Musa balbisiana. The sequence goes on from PYDT01002312.1 coordinate 29,035, forward strand.
ATGGTCGTATAGTTGATATACCAAGTTATCGTTGTAAACCATCATTATTTTACTACGAAGATAAACAACGTCGAAAGCTCTGATTCCAAATTATATTTCTTTATTCCCCCCCGAGGATATTGCCAAACATTTGACTTTTGACTCATTCCAATACAGCGTAGTAATCAATAATAATAGTAAATGGATCGATTTGAAAATAAATGAGTTGGTTTAGTCGTAGAATATTTTCCCGTAGACTTTAACCTAACGAAAATACAAAGAAATTTCAGAAGAATTTTGTCTCTTTTCGCCGAAATCCAATAAATAGATCTAGGGCCTTGATCCGCTTTTTTCCATTCACTATCACAATGGATTCAGCCATAAGATTTTTTGCTCTTTCTTTTTCCGTATTTGTATTTTACGTACCACAGTAAATGTAATTAGAATATAGCATTTCTATCAAAAAAGGTCAAGGTCCTCTGTTTGGGATGATGGTATCAATTGTTATTTGTTTGTATATTGTGTCCATAACGTTGTGAATAACGAACGGAAAGAGAGGGATTCGACCCTCGTAAACAAAAGCCTACTATCCGTTCCAATGCTACGCCTTGAACCACTCGTCCATCTTTCCTACATATCTTCTTATTGACAGAAACCGAGTGATCGCGAGTCATTCATTATCCAGTATGTCGACTGAGTGAATGGTTTCCATAGAATATTCTTTCAATAAAATTTCCTATTTCTCAACCAACTTCTCTCTCAGCTACCCCTAGATCTAGTACAAATTTTATGATCTCCTCATGTTTTCTATTTCAATTGTATGGCATGGCGTAATCATGTTTTGGCAAACAAAAAACAAAATGGATGCTTACTTACTCCTACTCTATTTTTTTAAAATTCTTATTTCATTCTTTTTCTCTTTGGATTATAACCAAAATCAAAACCTTCTCGAAGTTATCAGAATCGCACAATAAAATCAAGTCTCTTGTTCTAATTCAAACTTATATTGAAATAGTAAATAGTTTTGGGCCGTCATTGGTATACTACGAATTGGAATGAAAATCCTCCAATTTTCCTATCTCTCCTTGGTCCATCCAAACAAAAGGGACATTTTAACAAAGGTACACACTTTTTTTAGAATTATTCTGTTTTTTATTTATTCGTACGGTACAATTCCTTTAGTTTGCGAGATCATTTAACCTCGGGGTACTGAAAAGACTTATAGAATGAGAATGGATTGTTACTTCTTCCTCGAGCTCGGATAATGCAATTTTCTTGATAAACCTCTTCAATTGTAGCCAATATCTTATTAACGAATAATTCCGAACAATCCGAGAACAAGGCATTTAACCTATTCAGAGAGGTGGCGATTTGATTCTTTTTCTTGTTTTTTTTTTTAGTCTATTCGTCCTCAGTATTAAGCGAAAGAAAAGGGACGTTCGTGATAGACAGAACCAATTTTTGAAATTAACTCCCACGCTTGGTGAAGGTGAAGTTTGGAGATAGAACAATGCTTCTGTCGTGTAATCCTCTATGATGGCAGCCATCAGATGCTTCACTTGTCGATTTTAGTATTGAGCGAAAGTACCCTATAGGTTCCGTATGCGGGGCAATCCTACTCACTAGTACCAATAGCGGCATGGGGAAGAAGCACTACACCTAGGAATCAACACACAAAAACTTTGTTATGAAATTACCCTTTTCCTTATCGGTATCGGGGCTAACAAGAATGTTTGGGACAACAAACATCCTCTCGTGTCGTACTTTTTGGGTACCCCTTATAACCATCAAATATCGTTGAAGTGACTAATTCCGGAAATAGGGGCGTTAGGACAAAGAAATTGCTGGGTTACCAGTTCCATCTAGCACTATACGATTGGTGTTAAGACAAAACTCTTGGCGGAAGGCTGGCTAGAAATTTCTTGTAACAAATACCAGCTCTGTCCGTTTTCATATGAGAATAGTGCAATTTAATTCATGGATTATTTCCTTTGAGTACTATGCACAGAAGGGAGGAGCCGTATGAATGAAATCTCACGTAGCGGTTCTGGAACGGAGATTCCTTTGAATATAATAACGACCCGTAACGGATTTGTCTCAATCGAAGATTATGCGTAAGCTTTCCAGAATTATTATGAAGCTACGCGACCAGAAATTGATCCTATGATCGCAGTTATCTACTCTATAACATAGGCCTTATACACATCAATCAACGGAGAGCATACAAGGCGTTGGAATATTTATTTCCGGGCACTGAGACGAACCCATTCTTACCACAAGCTTTTAATAATTGGCCGTGATCTGTCATTACGTCGACTATCTCCACTATAGAAAAAATGCAAAAAAGAATCCAATTCGACTATTAAAAGACTAGAACAAATAGGCTTTCTACATATGCATCGTCTAAAGCACGATTGTTTATCAGCTTAGCAAATAAAGAGACTTCCACGAGAACCAAATAGGAAGAAATAGATACAGCCTATATACTATACTCATGGATAAGATTGAATTGATAGAGACGCACCGTAAAGATCAATTAACAAACTATTTGGTCGATAGAGTTAGAACTGCTTTGCTTACTTAACTGCCTAATACGGGATTAAAGTTGAAGCAACTTATGTACTAGATTCGATCCCTACAGTTTGAGCAGCGGTGTATCACAGATCCCAAAGATAGTAAGTTCTTTTTCTTATCTTAGGAGGAAAGTCTTTTTCAAAGATTCGATATTATATAAATGTCCTATATGAACCTAGATAGTTACACTTTCAGAAAAATTCTAACACTATATAACACTAATCTATGGATATAGGGGCGATCTATGCTTCATTCTTCTAAGGGGGGAGAAAAACAAAACTTGTTATTTGATCAAAAAGTAAAAAGGGGTTTTTTAAACTTATGTTTAACTTCTTCTGCTACCCACCAAAAATGGAAAAAGGATACTTATGACAAATCTAATTCAGTTAGCATAGGGTAGATGAGATTGGGGCGCAAGTAAAAAGAAATCGATTGCCGAGCCGATAGGTATGAAACTCTCACGTAACGGTTCTAAGGGAGACCCCCATTCCTACCGAAACAGGCCTTCTACGGGTTATTCTAAATTGCGGAGCTTGGTTCGATCAAGCTGGCTTAGTATGAACAAGCTATAGCGCTGTAGTCCGGTACTTATATGAAGCCCATAATTGGTTGACGATCACGAGGCGTGTCGAAAAAAACAACAACCACTCCTCTCTTTTTTAAATTCTAAAATTAGTTGTTGGATCCAGCAATCAAATCAAACTCGTGTTCCCATGAAAAAGTCCATCAAGAATTTATTATACCCTTCCTTCTAAAAATCATTGTATGGTATCTCGTAGGGATATGATCCGAATACAATAAAATACAACTACGAAAGCTATAAAAGGTACTTCGAATACTAAATACAGATGATCTGGAAGGATCTATTAATTCTAAGTGAATGGTCTTGTGCATTTATTTAGATAAAGTATAAGATTAGTCCATGGAAGTAGATTCATAAAGGGTATTTATTACATTCAGATAAGTATCACTGTTTGGCACAAAAAGATAGTTTTTTTCGTCCATGCTGGGAAAGGACTTTTCTTCCAATAAAAGGTGTCCGTTGGGCACCTAATCGTTATGTCAGAATAATCCGAACACTTGCCTCGGATTGACTTCCATACATAATGGCTCTATTGATCACTATTTGCTCTATTGAATACTAAATAAAAGATGGAGGGGGATAGAAAGAAAGGACTAATCATACATAAATAAAATAGCTATCTTTCAAAGTTCACTAAAAAACTTTGGCGGGTCCTCTTTTTTGTATGTGTTGTCCCAAGAGGAGGACACCTTTGAATGATTATTCGTTGCCGGACCAGAAGTGAAAATTGTTGTAGATAGGGATCCCATAAAAACGTCTTTCGAGGGATGGCCCATACCCGGCCATTTCTCAAGAACAATAGCTAAGGGCCCCTGTACTACCACTTGGATCTGGAACCTACTGCTCAGTGCTCACGTTTCGAGTAGTCAACCAGTGATTTGAGGCGATCTCTCGGAAAAGTATTTAGTGCTCATTTTGGTCCCACCTCTCCATTATCTTCTTTGGGCTGATGGCATTACTTCCCTGCGCCCCGTGTTTTTTTCCAATTAGGACGCATGGCTAAGTGATCCTACTCACATGCACCCAGTGCCCAGGTAGTTTGGCCATAGAGGTCAAGAAAATATTGAATGGTGATGTGGGTGAGGTTCCGAGGAATACAAATAACCTCCGGATTTTTCAGATTTGGCGAGCATCTGGAATCTATGAATTAACAACTCTATTGTACCGCCATTGTCGCTTGGTCTTTGCCATCGTTAATGCTTTTTTCTGGTTGGTTCCATTACACAAAGCCACGCCCCCAATTGGCTTGGTTTCCAAATGTAAATCTATGTTAAATCACACTTAGCGGTGTTACTAGCTTGGTCTCTTTCTTGGCGGGACACCAATCCATTATCTTTACCGATTACCCAATTTTCTCGACGCTGGATTGATCCTAAAGAGTATAACCACTTCCACGCATGAATTTATCTTGAATCGTACCTTTTGGGCTCACCGTTATCCCAGTTTTGCCAGGGAGAACCCCCTTTTCCCCTTGCATTGCAAAATACGCGGAATTCTTACTTTCGTGGAGGAGTTGGACCCAATAACAGTGGTCTATGGCTGACCCGATTTGCCACCACCACATTGGCTATTGCAAGTCTTTCCTGTCGCTGTCTATGTATAGAACAACGGGGGCATTGGTCCTGGCATTACAGACTTGTTAAGGCTCATAAATGTCATTTACCGCCAGGGGCCATAACGGACTCTATGAATCCTACAACGTCGGGCTGCTCAATTATCTCTTAACCTGGCTAGGTTAGGCTCTTACCAATTATTGTATCTCGCCAATGTATTCCATGCCTCCGCTAATCCATACCAGCATTGAACTATGTACACGCAACTTTTCGTTGTTCACACATCACGTGAATCGGTGGTTTTCTCAAGTTGGTGCTGGGCGGCTGCCCATGCAGCAACTTTTTATGTTAAGAGTTACGATCCCAACTACGCTATACACCTATCTATTAGAATCGGTGTCCTTAGACACAACCGCGAGCCATCATATCCATCTTAACGGGGCATGTATATTTTCTGGGTTTTTCACAGTTTGGCTTGTTATATTCATAATGATACAGGAGCGCTTAAGGGCGGCACAAGATATGTTTCAGATACAGCTATAAAATTAAACCCATCGTTGCTCATGGTATCAAACCCCCATGCTTTAGCACCCGGCAAACAGCGCCTGGTGCAACAGCCAAAAAAATTCCAAGCTTAACTTGGTGAGGTGGTGAGTTGGTAGCAGTAGGCGGCAAATTTCGCTTTGTTACCTATCCATTAGAACCGCAGACTTCTTATTCCATCTTTCATGCATTTTACGATCCCGTGACTGTATGATACACTGAAGTGTTTTCTATTTGCTCGCGTCCCGTTTGATACCTTATTAAAGCACATCTTGGTTTTCGTTTTGCCTTGTGATGGACCTGGCAGATGGGGGGACAGTGTCCAAGTATCTGCCTGGGATCATGTCTTCTTAGGGCTATTCTGATTTACAATGCACTCCTAGTTATTTTCCATTTCATATTGGAAAATGCATGTCGGATGTTTGGGGTACTAATAAGTGGATCAGTGGTAGTTAGACTCCTATTACAGAGGAAACTTTGCTGCAGAGTTCCATTACTATTACTGGGTGCTTCGAGATTCCTTATGTCACAGGCTCTCGGTAATTCCTGTCGATGGTTCTTCCTTATCTGCAATGTCTTTTCTTATGGTGCTCATTTTTGTCCTGGGCTTTAGTTTAATGTTTTCTATTCAGGCCGTGTTGTATTGCAAGGACTCATTGAATCCATCGTTTGGGCTCTAACAAATTAAAAGTTGCTCCTGCTACTCAGCCTATAGCTTTGAGCATGTACAAGGACGGCTGTGAGTCAACCCATTACCTTCTGGTTGGAATTGCCACAACGGCATTCTTCTTACAGATTAATTGCAGTAGGATAATGGCTAGAGGATTGAAAGCATTATGCATTAAGATTTCCGAGGTTTCGCCAAGCTTAGCTCATGAACCCGCCCTACCTCGGTCGTATTTGGTTTGGTAGTGCTAACCGCACATGACTTCGAGAGTCTGATTAGATATTACTGATGAACGTCTTTATCAAACATTTTTGCTTCCACTTTGGGCAATTAGCAATATCTTTCTGTGACGTCCGGAAATCTCTTTCATGTACTTGGCAAGGGAAAATTTTGAGTCGGGATCAAGACCCCTTTACATGTACGACCTAGTTGCTCAATCAATGTGGGATCCTCTTTTGTGTCAACCACTGTAACTCCTTACTCGATGAGGTGCTACCGGTCAGTGATGCGCTTAGTCCGGTGTTTAATCAGGTGGTATACAATCGTATTTACGCACTAATGAAGATCTTTATACGGAGCTCTTTTTCTATTATTTCCTTTCTTGCTATACTCTTAAAGCGGGTTGGTTTACCACTTACAACCAAAATGGAAACCAAGCGTTTCGTGTTCAAAATGTGCCGAATCTCGTCTAAATCATCATTGTCAGGACTTTTCGGAGTGAGTTCGTTGGCTTGGACAGGACATTTAGTTTCTGTCGCTATGTCCAGGACCAGGGACAGTACTTCAGAATGGAAATCTTTTTTATATGTATTACACTATCCTCCAGGGTTGGGACCACTTTGTACGGTCAGTGGAATCTTTATGCCCAAACACCCTGAGTCGATTAGCCATTGTATTGGTACTGTCCCAATGAACAGAACTGCCATTCTAACCCTTCTCGGTGGAGTTCACCTCACAATCGCAAAGTTTATGGCTTGACGCGATATTGATCATCATCATTTTGGCTATTTCATATTTTCACTGATCGCTGGTCATATGTATGAACTAACTTCGGATTGGGCCAGTATCAAAGATCTTTTAGAACCCAGTTCCTCCAGGGGGTCGATTAGGGCGTGGGCCTAATGGTCTTTATGACACCCTCCATAATTCGCTTCATTTCAATTAGTCTTGCCTCTAGCCTCGTTTATGGGTTTATTACTGCCTTAGTAGCTCAACACATTACTCTTTACCTGCTGATGCATTCTCGCACAAGACTTTTACTACTCAACTGCGTATATACTCTCACCAAGACCTCGCGTGTTTACATGAAAGGAGCTTTGCTCATGGAGCTATATTCTTCATTAGAGATTACAATCCAGAACAGACTGAGATAATGTAGTTTGGGCAAGATGTTAGACCCAACAAAGAAGCTATCATATTCTCTTTACGTTGGCCACCTGTATCTGGGTCCATACCTTGGCCTTTATTCATAACGAGGTTATCTCGCTTTTGGTACTTCCGGAAAACAAATCTTGATTGAACTAATTTGCCCAATGGATACAAATCCGCTCCAGGTCAGACTTCATATGGTTTCGATGTTAGCTTATCTTCAACGACTGGCCCAGCATTCAATGCAGGTCGAAGCATATGGTTACCGGGGTGTTATATGCTGGTTTAATGAGAATATAATTCACTCTTCTTAACAATAGGTCCTGGGACTTCTTGGTTCACATCATGCTATTGTCTCTAGTTTGCCCTACACCTACAGTTGACTTTAGTAAAGGGTTCTTTAATGCAGCGTGGTTTCCAAGTTATTGCCATATAAAAGGATTTCGTTATAGTTTCCTTGCGGACGGGGCCCAGACCGCGGCTGTATTGTGATGTTAATTTTCTGCTGTGGGACCATTTTATTTGGCATTTTTCTGGATGTTATACCATTGGGTGGGTTTACTTTTTATTGGCATTGGGAAACACACACTGTATGGCAGGGTACGTTTCACAATTTAATGAACTTCACTTATTTTAATGGATGGTTAAAAGGTTATCTATGTTAAACTCTTCACACTTATCATGGATATAATCCTTTTGGTATGAATATTTATCCTAGGGCGTGGTGTTCTTATTGGACATCTTGTTTGGGCTACTGATTTATTTTTTTAATTTCTTGGCGCGGATATTTGTCAGGAAGTTATTGAAACTTTAGGCATGGGCTCATGAACCGGCACACCTTTTGGCTAATTTGATTCGATGGGAGATAAGGCCAGGGCTCTTTCATGTGCAAGCAAGATTGTTTTGGATTAGCCCACTTTTCCGTAGTTTCTATATTCACGTATGCAGCTTTCTGATTGCCTCTCCATCAGGAAAATTGGTTAATTTTAATTTAGTATTTATTATGTTTTTTATGTACTGTTCACCACAATCTCATTTGTTTCGATGTAGAGGGAGGATCTACCTCTTATAGTTTTACATCTCGTATCCGAACTGTATCATTGATAATAATATGACTGAACATTATATTATGGCAAGAAAAAGTTTGATTCAGAGGGAGAAGAAGCGACAGAAATTGTGAACAGAATTATCATTTGATTTCGTCGATCCTCAAAAAAAAAATAACAAAGTTCCATCAGTGAGTGAAAAATGGAATTCACTGGAAAATTGCAATCCCCACCCACGTAATAGTTGCCCCTATACGTCTCCATCGACTTTGTTTTTTGACGAAGAACCTAGAGCTAACGATCGAGACTTTTGGGCTATATCCGGACACATAGCTTCGAGAAATGTTTCAAATGCATGTTTGTTACCTGAGCGCATATAATCAAGTTGGTAAAGAGAAAATATCCTTCGTATTTTGTATATCCTCTACGATCTATTAATCATAGAAGATCGAGGAGGCCCTCTTTACCTCTCTGTATAAATAGCCTATTCTATTGGAGATATGGTAGAGGGCGTATCCATCTTTCTTCTCCATAGTTCCGGTCTTTACAGCGCGAGTAGAGCAGTTTTGGTAGCCTCGCACGGCTCATAAACTTGAGGTTCACGGTCAAATCCGTTCTCCGCAACATTTTTTTGTACAAAAAAAATATCTTTTCATATCTTTAGGCATTAGTAGTGTCGAATTTCATTTTTGATTTTATCTCTTAATCTTATCATAATACATTCTTCACCGTGGGCGGATAGCGGGGAATCGAACCCCGCTTCTTTCTCCTTGCAAAGAGAAATTTTAAAAACCATTCGCCCATATCCCAGTTTCTGCGTTCCCTGATACGCACGCATAGTCCACACATAGATGACATAATCCTATATCAATATAGCGTCTGGATCAATTACAAGGGCCATATCCATATACAAGAATAATATAATTTTTTTTTGGAAACTCAATTGAATCTTGATGTTCTCACAATTCCGAATTATTACATTATTAGAAGTAGAAGGTAGAAGGAATGGAGGTTTTTTTGGATCGTGGAAATAAAAAATAAGTTCAAGATGAATGAGAGAATTATTATAGCTACCAGAAACGACTAATCCACTCATAATGATGGTACCGTAAAATACAATATTTGTATTACTTACCAACCACTCAAGAAGCAAATACAACGGGTACACGAATCAGTAAAGACTGATGAAGTCGCAATTAATGCAAAAACGCTAATTGGAAAGCAATAGTCCCATGTTGTAATCCTCCAGCTACACCAATGGAACTATACATTGATCCGCGCGTAGTCAAAATTGTAATAAAAATTGCATCATGTAGGAATTTGACCATGAATCAATTGATTCTTTAGAAACTTATTAACCTGACTTACCCTGCTTTATTTTAGTCGGACATGGAGTCGAGGGTAGTTTAGTATTTACCTCACAAGCAGAAATACTGGCTCATGCATATATCTATGTATAACCATCTCCCCTATAGATACAGCGAATATGTATTTGCTCTGGAGTTTCGACAGATTAGTTAGTGTATCACCATATATTCCATTCCATTGTAGAATAAAATAGAACTTTCCTCGGGAGAGATGGCTGAGTGGTGGAATATCTCCGGTCTTGAACACCGTATAGTCTCGACAAAGAACCTATCGAGGGTTCGAAATCCCTCTCTCCTTTTTTTTGCTTGTTGAATAAATTTGTTTCTTTATTCATTTGGCCCGGGGTTTTTTTTTTTTAAAAATTTCCCCTTTCTTTCATAAAAATGAATGGCCCCGATAGTAGAATATCCGAGCCAGAACAGGAAAAAATAAATAAGATATAACAAAAAAGAAGAAAATTTTTTTTTACCCCCCTCAACTAAGAGGGGTCATGGAAAACAGTTCCAAATCACGATCGATTCCCTTTTTCAAAGCCAAGCTGCTGCCGCTGCACGGGCCCTTCCCGCCCTGCCACAAATGCCCCACAAAAAAGAAAGAATCCTAGACAATGGAGGGCCGCACCAATTCTAGGATAACATAATCTACTGCATTGGATCTCGGTAGCTACGCCACCCACCGGAATTTAAAGAACCGAAAGGGCTGAGTCCATATATTCGCCGAACTTCGTTTCTTGAGTGTATGGGTCTTTTTTCAGCCTACTCAAGTCCAAACCCTTGGACCCCTTAAAGTCAACCAGGATCACGAAGAGCCCCAAAGACGCATAGTTTCTTCCTCCAAAAATAACTCGCCCTCGGGGAACGCAATTAGAATTTACCTAAACAGTAGGTCCTTGATCGGATCCACGTTAGCTCCCATATCTTTGTCTCTTACTAGAAATTTAAATGCTTGAGCCTTGAGAAGCTTCTGCCTTAGTCCGTAAAACCCACTAGGATAAGCGTATGAGTAAACCCGACAAAACACCAAGCCGATAAACCCAAAGACAGATAAAGCACCTAAACTTAAGGACAAGTAGCCTTCCAGACCATACAAAGGCACGGCGAGCCCATCAAGAAGGTTGGTTAAGATATGCCAAATTCCACCATCTACAAATGTAACCTAAAACCATACATGTCCCCCAATTATATCTCTAATCTCCTCAATCTATATACTATTTCTGTTAGTTTGTTAGCCCGCTTAGCTCAGAGGTTAGAGCATCGCATTTGTAATGCATGGTCAGCGGTTCGACCGCCGATACCGGCTTTTTTCTCTATCGATTTTTCGTGGATGATAATTCGCTCCTCCTCCTTTTCCCATAATGTTTGTCGTGGTAACTTGCAACCATGACGCAAAAAATGTATTGGAACAATTAGACTCTCTCTACTCTACCGAAAAATCTAAAACGATCTGCAACTTCCTATATATACAAAAAATCCGGATAGTGATACATTTATTTTATTCTACTTTGTAATATTTCGGTCATTTAGCTTTGGCTTGTTTATCCCTTAGTTCAGTCTTAATTTATAGTTCAGTTTTCATTTTTTTTATTCTGAAAAATGAAATTTCACAATAAATCATAAATAAAAAAGGAGTCTTATGTCTCGTTACCGAGGACCCTCGTTTCAAAAAAATACGCCGTCTGGGGTTTACCATGCTAGCTAGTACAACCTAGCTGATCGGAAGTGAATCTTAACCAATTGCGTCTGTGGAAAAGATCGCAGTATCGTATTCGTCTAGAATAACCACAAAATTGCGTTTTCATTATGGTCTGACAGAGCGACAATTACTTAGATAGTGCATATCGCTGGAAAAGCCAAAGGTCACAGGTCTGTTTTTACTACATTACGTGAGATGCGTTTGGATAACTCCTTTTCCGATTGGGTATGGCTTCGACCATCTCTGGAGCCAGGCATTAGTTAACCATAGACATATTTTAGTTAATTGGTCGTATAGTGGGATATACCAGTTTATATCGGGTACACCCGAGATATTATGTACTAACGAAGGATAAACAAAGAGCAAGCCTCTGATTCAAAT
>PYDT01001558.1:7500-15000 GCA_004837865.1 Musa balbisiana
CAAGTGGGGTATTTCTTTGCAAAATTGTGTTCAATTTCATATGTGGCAATTCCGCCAAGATCTCTTCGTTAGTTGGGGGAAGAATCAGCACGAATCGGATTTTTTGAGGAACGTATCGAGAGAGAATTTGATTTGGTTAGACAATGTGTGGTTGGTAAACAAGGATCGGTTTTTTAGCAAGGTACGGAATGTATTGTCAAATATTCAATATGATTCCACAAGATCTATTTTCGTTCAAGTAAGGGATTCTAGCCAATTGAAAGGATCTTCTGATCAATCCATAGATCATTTCGATTCCATTAGAAATGAGGATTCAGAATATCCCACATTGATCGATCAAACAGACATTCAGCAACTAAAAGAAAGATCGATTCTTTGGGATCCTTCCTTTCTTCAAACGGAACGAACAGAGATAGAATCAGATCGATTCCCGAAATGCCTTTTTGGATCTTCCTCAATGTCCCGGCTATTCACGGAACGTGAGAAGCAGATGAATAATCATCTGCTTCCGGAAGAAATCGAAGAATTTCTTGGGAATCCTACAAGATCAATTCGTTCTTTTTTCTCTGACAGATGGTCAGAACTTCATCTGGGTTCGAATCCTATTGAGAGGTCCACTAGAGATCAGAAATTTTTGAAGAAAAAACAAGATGTTTCTTTTGTCCCTTCCAGGCGATTGGAAAATAAAGAAATGGTTGATATATTCAAGATAATTATGTATTTACAAAATACCGTCTCAATTCATCCTATTTCATCAGATCCGGGATGTGATATGGTTCCGAAGGATGAACCGGATATGGACAGTTCCAATAAGATTTCATTCTTGAACAAAAATCCATTTTTTGATTTATTTCATCTATTCCATGACCGGAACAAAAGGGGATACACGTTACACCACGATTTTGAATCAGAAGAGAGATTTCAAGAAATGGCAGATCTATTCACTCTATCAATAACCGAGCCGGATCTGGTGTATCATAGGGGATTTGCCTTTTCTATTGATTCCTACGGGTTGGATCAAAAAAAATTCTTGAATGAGGTATTCAACTCCAGAGATGAATCGAAAAAGAAATCTTTATTGGTTCTACCTCCTCTTTTTTATGAAGAGAATGAATCTTTTTATCGAAGGATCAGAAAAAAATCGGTCCGGATCTACTGCGGGAATGATTCGGAAGATCCAAAACTAAAAACAGCGGTATTTGCTAGCAACAACATAATGGAGGCAGTCAATCAATATAGATTGATCCGAAATCTGATTCAAATCCAATATAGCACCTATGGGTACATAAGAAATGTATCTAATCGATTCTTTTTAATGAATAGATCCGATCGCAACTTCGAATATGGAATTCAAAGGGATCAAATAGGAAATGATACTCTGAATCATATAACTATAATGAAATATACGATCAACCAACATTTATCGAATTTGAAAAAGAGTCAGAAGAAATGGTTTGATCCTCTTTTTTCTCGAACCGAGAGATCCATGAATCGGGATCCTGATGTATATAGATACAAATGGTCCAATGAGAGCAAGAATTTCCAGGAACATTTGGAACATTTCGTTTCTGAACAGAAGAACCGTTTTCAAGTAGTGTTCGATCGGTTACGTATTAATCAATATTCGATTGATTGGTCCGAGGCTATCGACAAACAAAATTTGTCTAAGTCACTTCGTTTCTTTTTGTCCAAGTCACTTCGTTTCTTTTTGTCCAAGTCACTTCCCTTTTTGTCCAAGTCACTTCCCTTTTTGTCCAAGTCACTTCCCCTTTTCTTTGTGAGTATCGGGAATATCCCCATTCATAGGTCCGAGATCCACATCCGTGAATTGAAAGGTCCGAATGATCAACTCCGCAATCAGTTGTTAGAATCAATAGGTGTTCAAATCGTTCATTTGAATAAATTGAAACCCTTCTTATTGGATGATCATGATACTTCCCAAAGACCGGAATTCTTTATCAATGGAGGAACAACATTACCATTTTTGTTCAAAAAGATACCAGAGTGGATGATTGACTCATTCTATACTAGAAATAATCGCAGGAAATCCTTTGATAACACGGATTCCTATTTCTCAATGATATTCCATGATCGAGACAATTGGCTGAATCCCGTGAAACCATTTCATAGAAGTTCATTGATATCTTCTTTTTATAAAGCAAATCGACTTCGATTCTTGAATGATCCAAATCACTTCTGGTTCTATTGTAACAAAAGATTCCCTTTTTATGTGGAAAAGACCCGTATCAATAATTATGATCTTACATATGGACAATTCCTCACTACCTTGTTCATTCGCAACAAAATATTTTCTTCGTGCGTCGGTAAAAAAAACATATTTTTTTGGAGAGAGAGACTATTTCACCAATCGAGTCACAGGTATCTAACATATTCATACCTAAAGATTTTCCACAAAGTGGTGACAAAACGTATAACTTGTACAAATCTTTCCGTTTTCCAATTCGATCCGAGCCATTCGTTCGTAGAGCTATTTACTCGATCGCAGACATTTCTGCAACACCTCTAACAGAGAAACAAAGAGTCAATTTTGGAAGAACTTATTGTCAGCCTCTTTCAGATATGAATCTATCTGATTCAGAAGGGAAGAACTTGCATCGGTATCTCAGTTTCAATTCAAACATGGGTTTGATTCACACTCCATGTTCTGAGAAATATTTACCATCCGGAAAGAGGAAAAAAAAACGGAGTCTTTCTCTAAAGAAATGCGTTGAGAAACGGCAGATGTATAGAACCTTTCAACGAGATAGTGCTTTTTCAAATCTCTCAAAATGGAATCTGTTCCAAACAAAATGGAATCCGTTCCAAACATATATGCCATGGTTCCTTACTTCGACAGAGTGCAAATATCTAAATTTCACCCTTTTAGATACTTTTTCAGACCCATTGTCGATACTAAGTAGCAGTCACAAATTTGTATCCATTTTAAAATTTGAATTTGTATCCATTTTTCATGATATTATGCATGGATCAGATATATCATGGCCAATTCCTCAGAAGATTCTTCCACAATGGACTCTGATAAGTGAGATTTCGAGGGAGTGTTTACAGAATCTTCTTCTGTCCGAAGAAATGATTCATCGAAATAATGAGTCACCCGTTCCATTGATATGGACACATCTGAGATCAACAAATGCTCGGGAGTTGGAGTTCCTCTATTCAATCTTTTTCCTTCTTCTTGTTGCTGGATATCTCGTTCGTATACATCTTCTCTTTGTTTCCCAAGCCTCTAGTGAGTTACAGACAGAGTTAGAAAAGATCAAATCTTTGATGATTCCATCATACATGATTGAGTTGCGAAAACTTTTGGATGGGTATCCTACATCTGAACTGAATTCTTTCTGGTTAAAGAATCTCTTTCTAGTTGTTCTGAAACAATTAGGAGATTCTCTGGAAGAAATACGGGGTTTTGCTTTTGCTTTTGGTGGCAACATGCTATGGTCGCTTGTGGGGTCAAATCAATACGTTCTAGGAAGAAATATTTGAATATCAATCTCATCGATCTCATAAGTATCATATCAAATCCCATCAATCTCATAAGTATCATACCAAATCCCATCAATCGAATCACTTTTTCGAGAATACGAGACATCTAAGTCGTACAAGTAAAGAGATCTATTCATTGATAAGAAAAAGAAAAAAGGTGAACGGTGATTGGATTGATGAGAAAATAGAATCCGGGTCGCGAACAGTGATTCGATTGATGATGAAGAAAGAGAATTCTGGTTCAGTTCTCCACCTTAACGACAGAAAAAAGGATTGATCAAATTCTATTGAGTCTGACTCATAGTGATCATTATCAAAGAATGACTCTGGTTATCAAATGATTGAACAACCGGGATCAATTTACTTACGATACTTAGTTGACAAGTATATAATGAATTATGAGTTCAATGGATCCTGTTTAGCAGAAAGACGGATATTCCTGCTCATTATCAGACAATTACTTATTCACAAACCTCGTGTGGGGCTAATAGTTTTCATTTCCCATCTCATGGAAAACCCTTTTCGCTCCGCTTAGCCCTATCCCCTTCTAGGAGTATTTTAGTGATAGGTTCTATAGGAACTGGACGATCCTATTTGGTCAAATACCTAGCGACAAACCCCTATGTTCCTTTCATTACGGTATTTCCGAACAAGTTCCCGGATGACAAGCCTAAAGATTATTTTATTGATGATATCGATTTTGATGATAGTGACGATATTGATGATAGTGATAGTGACGATATCGATATTGATGATAGTGACGATATCGATATTGATGATAGTGATAGTGACGATATTGATGATAGTGACGATATTGATGATAGTGACGATATCGATATTGATGATAGTGACGATATTGATGATAGTGACGATATCGATATTGATGATAGTGACGATATCGATATTGATGATAGTGACGATATCGATATTGATGATAGTGATAGTGACGATATCGATATTGATGATAGTGATAGTGACGATATCGATATTGATGATAGTGACGATATTGATGATAGTGACGATATCGATATTGATGATAGTGACGATATTGATGATAGTGACGATATCGATATTGATGATAGTGACGATATTGATGATAGTGACGATATCGATATTGATGATAGTGACGATATTGATGATAGTGACGATATCGATATTGATGATAGTGACGATATCGATATTGATGATAGTGACGATATCGATATTGATGATAGTGACGATATTGATGATAGTGACGATATCGATATTGATGATAGTGACGATATCGATATTGATGATAGTGACGATATTGATGATAGTGACGATATCGATATTGATGATAGTGATAGTGACGATATCGATATTGATGATAGTGATAGTGACGATATCGATATTGATGATAGTGATAGTGACGATATCGATATTGATGATAGTGACGATATCGATATTGATGATAGTGACGATATCGATATTGATGATAGTGATAGTGACGATATCGATATTGATGATAGTGATAGTGACGATATTGATGATAGTGACGATATTGATGATAGTGACGATATTGATGATAGTGACGATATCGATATTGATGATAGTGACGATATCGATATTGATGATAGTGATAGTGACGATATCGATATTGATGATAGTGATAGTGACGATATTGATGATAGTGATAGTGACGATATCGATATTGATGATAGTGACGATATTGATGATAGTGACGATATCGATATTGATGATAGTGACGATATCGATATTGATGATAGTGACGATATTGATGATAGTGACGATATCGATATTGATGATAGTGATAGTGACGATATCGATATTGATGATAGTGACGATATTGATGATAGTGATAGTGACGATATCGATATTGATGATAGTGACGATATTGATGATAGTGACGATATTGATGATAGTGACGATATCGATATTGATGATAGTGATAGTGACGATATTGATGATAGTGACGATATCGATATTGATGATAGTGACGATATTGATGATAGTGATAGTGACGATATTGATGATAGTGACGATATCGATATTGATGATAGTGATAGTGACGATATTGATGATAGTGATAGTGACGATATTGATGATAGTGACGATATCGATATTGATGATAGTGACGATATTGATGATAGTGACGATATTGATGATAGTGACGATATCGATATTGATGATAGTGACGATATTGATGATAGTGATAGTGACGATATCGATATTGATGATAGTGACGATATCGATATTGATGATAGTGACGATATCGATATTGATGATAGTGACGATATCGATATTGATGATAGTGACGATATCGATATTGATGATAGTGACGATATTGATGATAGTGATAGTGACGATATCGATATTGATGATAGTGACGATATCGATATTGATGATAGTGACGATATCGATATTGATGATAGTGACGATATCGATATTGATGATAGTGATAGTGACGATATTGATGATAGTGACGATATTGATGATAGTGACGATATTGATGATAGTGACGATATCGATATTGATGATAGTGACGATATTGATGATAGTGACGATATTGATGATAGTGACGATATTGATGATAGTGACGATATCGATATTGATGATAGTGACGATATCGATATTGATGATAGTGACGATATTGATGATAGTGACGATATCGATATTGATGATAGTGACGATATTGATGATAGTGACGATATCGATATTGATGATAGTGATAGTGACGATATTGATGATAGTGACGATATTGATGATAGTGACGATATCGATATTGATGATAGTGACGATATTGATGATAGTGACGATATCGATATTGATGATAGTGATAGTGACGATATCAATTATAGAAACTAATACAATTAGATTAGCTCTTCATAGACAAACTTGGGATTTGCGATCCCAGGTAAGATCGGTTCAGGATCATGGGATCCTTTTCTATCAGATAGGAAGGGCTGTTGCACAAAATGTACTTCTAAGTAATTGCCCCATAGATCCTATATCTATCTATATGAAGAAGAGATCAGAAGGGGATTCTTATTTGTACAAATGGTACTTCGAACTTGGAACGAGCATGAAGAAATTAACGATACTTCTTTATCTTTTGAGTTGTTCTGCCGGATCGGTCGCTCAAGATCTTTGGTCTTCACCCGGACCTGATGAAAAAAATCGGATCACTTCTTATAGATTCGTTGAGAATGATTCTGATCTAGTTCATGGCCTATTAGAAGTAGAAGGCGCTCTGGTGGGACCCTCACGGACAGAAAAAGATTGCAGTCAGTTTGATAATAATCGAGTGACATTACTTCTTCGGTCCGAACAGTTAGATATGATGCAAAACAGATCTTGTTCTATCGTTGATCAGAGATTTCTATATGAAAAATACGAATCGGAGTTTGAAGAAGAGGAAGAGGTCGTCGACCTGCAACAGATAAAGGAGGATTTATTCAATCACATAGTTTGGGCTCCTAGAATATGGCGCCCTTGTGGCAAACTATGTGATTGTATTGAAAAGCCCACTTTTCTCTATCGGGCTCGGGGCAAGCGGACCTTTTATCATGAAGAGGATGAGCTTCAAGAGAATGATTCGGAGTTCTTGCAGAGTGAAACCATGCAGTACCAGACACGAGATAGATCTTCCAAAGAACAAGGCTTTTTTCGAGTAAGCCAATTCATTTGGGACCCTGCGGATCCATTCTTTTTCCTATTCAAAGATCAGCCCTTTGTCTCTGTGTTTTCACGTCGAGAATTCTTTGCAGATGAAGAGATGTCAAAGGTGCTTATTACTTCCCAAACAAAACCTTCTACATCTATGTATAAATGCTGGTTCATCAAGAATACGCAAGAAAGGTACTTCGAATTGTTGATTCATCGCCAGAGATGGCTTAGAAGCAATAGTCCATTATCTAATGGATCTTTCCTTTCTAATACTCTATCCGAGAGTTATCAGTATTTATCAAATCTGTTCCTATCTAACGGAACGCTATTGGATCAAATAACAAAGAC
>PYDT01001558.1:32500-40362 GCA_004837865.1 Musa balbisiana
TCTATATATGGAAAGTTAAGAAATCTCATATAATAATCAAGAACATTGTAATAGAAAAGAAAAAGGGGGTTTGTGATGATTTTTAATCTTTACTACTGGTACTTTTATACTTATGCATGAAGATCCTAATTCTGTCGTTTTGGTCGACTCTGATTAGGTATTTGTCTGACCACATTCTCTAGGGCCCCGCTGATCTCTTCCTTCTTCGATCTCGGGTATGGCGAAGAACCGAGAAGGAAGGTATCCATCAACAACTGGTTTTATTACGGGACAGCTCATGAGTTCATATCGAGCTATTATGCGCCGCTGCATTCTAGCATGGGTAACCTCTACAATAACTGTCCAGTTTCTACCCGATCTTTTGTTTCATTCTTCTGGACAATCACAAAAACTGTTTTTGATTAGGTCTACTACCAAAATCAATGCGTATCTCAGCATTCACTGGTATTTCTGAATACTCTCATTTTTTCAAATCAACATTGTCAATTTTACCAAGTTCAACGTTAGCCATATTAGTCAACATTTATATGTTTCGATGCACCAACAAGATTTTTTTGTAACAAGTATTTTATTGGTTGGTTAATTGGTTACATTTTCTTCATGAAATGGGTTGGATTGGTATTTCGGGATACGGCAAAATCATTCATTCGATCTAAATCTATAGGTACCTTGCTAAAATCTAATAGGCCTTGTGTCAAATTGAAAATCTATGGCTCGAATTGTTTAGTATTCCTCTTATTTAATCCCCTGTGTCTACCTATTAGGCAAATGCCGTCGCCTATTGTCCAATAAGAAACTGAAAGAAACCTCAGAAAAGTCAGAAAAGTCAGAAAAGTCAGAAAAGTCAGAAAAGGAAAAAGGGGCGAAAGTGGAGGAAACAGCGATGTAGAAGAGGAAGAAAAGCGATGTAAAAAGTGAGGAAGAAAGCGATGTAGAAACACTTCCGAAAGAAGAGACTAACATAACAAGATGGATCACCGAAAACGACCCTTCCTTATTCGAAGAAAAGGAGGATCCTGGGAAAAATAGATGAAACGGAAGAGAATTCCGAGTAATGGAAAAGGAAAAAACCGCATGAATCCCTTTCACTTTAAAACACATGCGATAAGATGCCCAGTTTACGAATATTCATATCTTGATACCTATCGCATACTGGGGACTTGGTAAGACTTTAAGCCGAGAAAAATGAAAATACCTTTTTTCTGCTTGACTGAAAAACCTATTGTAACTTTTCTTTTCGATTATACGCGTGGAATCGTCCATTGCGATATATAAAAATATCGGATTTTGAAAATCGTGTACAATGGAATGTCACAATTTTTTTTTATCTTGTTTCAAGGTGGTAAAAAAATAATATCTTTACATATCCGCCTAGTTTATCAACTTTTTCGGAAAGTAGACGCAAAATGTCTTTGTACATGACAGCAACCCTTTCCCTGAAGACCGATATATTATGGGGTTTCTACCAATAGCAAAAAAATACAACTTGATCAATGAAGTGATAATCAAATACAACTCTAGAGAGCAGAGAAAAGAGAAGAAGAAGGATATCTCTGCTCTAGATAACTTGAAAAAAGGACAGATTATCAACGATGAGAAGGCCATCATACTTGCCAAAAGCTATATCCTTTTTTGAACGACCGTATCGTGGAACAATAAAAAAATTCTATTTTCACGACAATCATGAATGATTTAAAATTACTTCCACAAATGATTTAATTACTTCTACAAATGATTTAATTACTTCTACAGAGAAGAATATGTAGATTCCATAGAAACGTTTTGATAAATAGATCATGGGCTCTTTCCTATTTCTAAAAATTCTCGAGAATTTGAACATGAAAATAATCCGCTTGATAGAATCCATCATTGATTATATTGTTTTTCTTAACGTCAATCGCTGAATCTTCTTATTTTTATGGGAAAGAAAGAATAATTAATTCAGAAATTAAAGCAAATCCTTGCGATTTGTAGTCGACATAATTACAACCATCCAAAGATCAAACAACAACTGAAAAAAAACTCCATTGGAATCTAAGAATCAGTAAAAGGTTCCTCGACTGTCCTACAAATTGACCGATGATTAGAAAGACGGTGATCAAGAAAGAAAGAACATAATGAAGATTATGACATTAGTTCTGAAAGCGAAACGGGTGGTGATCTATACTGATAACCATCCGGATCCGGATACCGGGATACTGATAATATTGATCAAGCAGAAGCAGAAAGAGGTTGTTTGTACGTGTATTCGCAACAACCAATTTTAATCGGGGTAGAATCCCAGGCTCCGTGCTGCTCAAAGACTAAAGACGTTAGTTTGGGAAATTTTCAAACCAATTGTTCATTCCCGCGCTTTTTTTGGATCGAATAGACAAAGTCTTTTTTTTTTCTTTTTTTGATAGATTCTTTTTTTTTTTTCTTTTTTTGATAGCTCTAGATATCGAATATTAATCTTATGTTTAGCAATTCCGTGGGGAAACCCCGAATCCGAAAACTTCCGCCTTTGAGGAGGAAGAGGAAGAGAACAAACACGGGAAAAAAAAGACGAGAAAAACAAAAATAGAAGATAACGGCTAACAAGATCATAATTTGGATAGCATTATATTTGCTCAATCAATAGAGTTTGATGCTGATAACCCAATCTTTTTGAAAAAACTTGTATTTGGCCTTCTGCTAATACTAAAAATATTGGACGATGTTTATTAGTTCCAATTCCCCGAGTGGTTATAGGATTGGCAGTAATGAATAAGCGAAATCAGTTAAATGCACCTATAATGGTGTTCCTTATCAGAAACAGAATTGTCCAAAGATTGGTTAACGCTGGTATTCAGATAAAGATGTTTATTTCTTTCGGTTAAAAACCTGGCGAGATCTAAAATACGATCTCATCATGGAGATCCACTGAAAAAAAAAGGAAAAAAGAAAATTGTTAAGTTTTTTTAACATTTTGGGAATGAACGGAACTCCCTTTGGGTTCTTCCCCGAACCCACCTTCTTTTTTTGAAACCCATATATAACGGAACTCCAAAAAATACTTAAACAGTAAAAAGAACTCTCTAATTTACAAAAGAAAAAACAAGTGGTCATCACAATAGTTCTAGTTCTAAAACGAGTTCTAAAACGGGTCTAAACGAAGATGCTAGTTCTAAAACGAATAGTTCTAGTTCTAAACGCAGTTCTGTCTAAACTAATAATGAAGAAACTTGAAAACGTGAACCAAATTTTCTTTATTTGACTTGAGGAAGGAAAAGTACACGTTAACAAAATGAAAAGGCCAAAGATTCAAAAAAAAATAACATATTATTCACGAATCGGCCATTCAAATTCGATCGATGAATTGGACAAATTATTTACTCCATATAAAAAAAAATGAAATCGTGCTGATAGACAATCACAATAAGGAATCAATAGAAGGAATCACAAAATACAAGAAGAAAAGAGTTCACCAGCCTCTCATGAAAAAGACCGAATTACAAAAACTCTTTGGCAGATACTTCAAAGAAAAATACCCGATAATCGCAAATCACCATTATTTTATGAAAATCTTTCATTGAAAAATATACATAATTCTTGCAATGTATGGTTTACCAGTTCTAAGGTTTAAGGCACCCTTTTAAAAAACAATTATCCTGATCCATTGACAACTATGAGAATAAGAAGGCCTTTGATTGAACAGATCAAGATACACCTGAAACTTTATTCGTACTATAAAAAGTCCTTTTCTATCTCATATTAGAAATTATTAAACCTTATCACGACTTATCTTCCTTGTCCCAATCATAAATGTATTTTACAAATTGTCACAAACCCAATTCTTACAACATCACTGAATCTTACTTCAATATCACGATCACGGACCTCATCCGTTTATTAAACAAGAATAAAAGTATATTGGTATGACACGAGGAATAGTTGATTCCAATCAAGGGCATAAGAAATTATAGTCTGGAATATAAATGGAAAAACTGTTAAAGGGTCTTATAATATAATTTTTCTACGGAGCAATGTCTCGATTAGTAACCGAAAAAGGGAAATGAGTCATCACGTTGTACTATTTCAAATAAATGAAGAATGAATTGGTTCATATAAAAAAGAAAAAGACCGATATTCATTACATGAATGCAAATTTTTATGCGTGGAGATTTAAAATCGCCGGAGTCAAAGAAAAATTAAAAACACATCAGATATGGATCTTTTAATCCCATGAATTATATATTATGGGATATAAAGGCTCATACACACTGAAACCCGATCGTTTGATGTATTGCAAATATGACTATGATGGGACCTAAAAAGAATATTTTATTGATAACCCATAAAATCTGGCTAGAAAATATTTGATTATAGAATTCTTCATTTTTGCCTAAAACCAAGGATAGTGAGAAATAGTGATATTGAGACCAAGTATATTGAGAACAATTTGATTTGAGCTGGACCGATATGTATATCGGTACCGAAATTTATAAAAATACTAAACGAAACTCCTCACAAAAATTTTTTTGATTGGATGGATGAGCGAAATTATTCTACATATCAATCTAGAACCTTGGTTCTTCCAGAATTTGTTTTACTTGTGATGCATATAAATTAAACCGTGGTCATACCAATTCAAATTAACTTCTTTCTAATATTTATTATGAATGATATTCGTCAAAATCAAAATCGAAAATGCTATTAGTCAAAATCAAAAATTGAAAAAAAATATTAAGTCAACACAATCAAATCAAAAAAAAATTAGTCAAAATCAAATCAAAAAAAAAATATTCAATCAAAATCAAAATCAAAAAAATATTAGTCAAAATCAAAAAATATCTAGTCAAAATCCAACCTCCAAAAAATATTAGTCAAAATCAAAAAAATATTAGTCAAAATCAAAATCAAAAAAATATTAGTCAAAATCCAAAAAAAATATTTTTTTTTTTTCGTCAAAATCAAAATCAAAAAAATATTAGTCAAAATCAAAAAAATATTAGTCAAAATCAAAATGAAAAAATATTAGTCAAAATCAAAATGAAAAAATATTTAGCAAAATCAAAACATCAAGATTCACGTTTATAATTAAAATAGAATTTCAAATTCCCAACCGCAAGAAAAAAGAGGGCAATCAAATCGGTATCAGATCCACAAAAACAAAAGCAAAAGCAGAATATCCTGATGAGGATTGCGCCCCGAGATCAAACATTAAAAAAGGTAAAAAAAAAAAAAAAAAATCCAAGAAAAATAAGGAAGGAGAACTCGATTTGCTCCTGAAAAAATTTTTATTTTTCAATTAAGATGGGAGACCTTGAATCAAAAAATTTTTAATAATCGTTAGGATATATAGTCTTCCTACGTAGATTTGATAAATTACAGAGGAAATTCACTATATCCTCGATTCAAAGAGGAGAGATACATCTGGATGTAATGCTGATTCAAGAACGATAAGCTCTTACAGAATTATAAAAGAGGCGGAATATTATAATTATCGAACCAATTCGTCTATCTTTAAGAAGGGATGAAAATTCATTATAATCAAACCATAAGTATTTCATGCGTCGCCATAAGAGTAAACACCAATTACTAGAAAATACATAAAAAAGATATGCTTGATCAACAAGAATTTTAAAAAATACACTGGCCGACATGGCAATATATTTGTGAATGGGGATCAAGATCATTCTAATTTCTTTGTTCCTGAAACTATTCTATCTCCTAGACGCGTAGAGAATTGAGAATTCTAATTTGTTTCAACGCTCATAATCGGGATATTGTGAATAGAAATCAGTAATTTTGCAACGAAAACAACATAAGAACTCTGAACAATTTTTGAATGAGGGAAAACGTCTTAATACGGATTTAAATCAATTAATTAAATGCACATCTGTTTCTTTGGGCCCAATTACCGATTAG
Organism: Musa balbisiana; assembly: GCA_004837865.1. Lineage (NCBI taxonomy): Eukaryota > Viridiplantae > Streptophyta > Magnoliopsida > Zingiberales > Musaceae > Musa > Musa balbisiana. Next base: position 38,390 of record PYDT01001558.1, read on the forward strand.
AAGATTTAGACTGTATGCATCGTATTGAGTTTGATACCAATAATGGTAGCGCTTTCAGTATGTCCAAGGATTAAGTATGTACACCTTCAGAATTATTTAATAGTATAAATTTCCTATATAATCACATGCCGTTTCAGTAAATAAAAACCGAAGAATGTACGCCTATGGTGTGTTACGTTCTGGTAAATGATACGTATTACTTGATGTATCAATTCAATGAATCTAGAAAGAAATCACAGAATCTTTTTAGAGTGCAAAGAAATCATTCTATTTCGTAAATGACAGAAAATATTATCCTTTTCTAACTATATTATCCTTTTCTTTTCTATTAAATCAAATGGCAAAATTTGATTTAGATAGAAAGGATAATCTACATTTTTGCGTGTACTAGATTCAAAACAAAAAATTGACATAATATATAATTATTATTTATTTTTGCCTGATCGGTCAAATCCATGGCATGGAAAGAAAGAAAAGACAAGATAAAAAGTTTATGGTTCAAAAATTAGTCATTTAACTTCTTCCACAAGGAAGAAAAAAGAAGGCAAACAAAGGGGTTCTGTGAATTCAAGTATTAATGTTTCACCAATAAGCTACGAAGACTTACATTCACATTTGGAATTGCACAAAAGAGATTTTTATCACAAAGAGGGTCTACAAAAAAGTTTGAGGAAACGTCAACCGTCTCTCTGCGGTATTGTCAAAGAAAAAAATAGAGACGCGTTATTAGAAATAATGACCAGTTGGATATTCGGGAGCCCAAAAAAATCGTTACTTAAATTCGTTGAATAGTTGTAGTTATTAGATTTTTGATTTTTGAGAAACTCCACTGTTTTGAGGAATTATGAAATAATGAATTAAGGAAGAAAAGGATATGACTGTAACGGCTAAAACAAAAGATTTCATGATAGTTAATATGGGCATCACAACCCATCAATGCTGGTGTTCTTCGACTGATCGTTATCTCGAGGGTGAAGCTGTTATTGACTGTGAAACCCATATTGGCTATTTACAAAGAGGGATGGAAAAAATAGCGGAAAAAACCGACAATTATACAATCATCTGCTTATGTAACACGTTGGGATTATTTAGCGACTATGTTCACAGAGGCAATCAAACGGTAAATGACACCAGAACAAAACTGGAAAAGGTCAAGTACCTAAAAGGGAAGCGATATCAGGTAATTGCTGGAGCTGAGGCCGTTATAGCTTCCATTGTTATGGGATTGGCCTTTTATGGCGGATATCGGCGCGCAGAATCCTTTTTCTATATTTAAAAAACAAAAAAAACTCCAAGAAAATCGGAAGGAGAACTAGATTTGTTCCTGAAAAAATTTTTATTTTCAATTAGAATGGTATGACCACTTGAATCAAAAAATTTTTAATAGATGTTAGGATATATTGCTCCTACTTAGATTGATAATCCAAGGGAATACTATATCCTCGATTCAAAGAGGATAGATACTCTGGATGTAATCTGATTCAGAAAGAAAAGCTCTTACCGATTAATACAAAAGGGGATATTAATTATCGAACCATTCGTCTATCTTTTAAGAAGGGTGGAATTCATTCTATATCGAACCATAATGTATTTCTTGGTCGATAGAGTAAAACACCAATTAATAGAAAATACATAAAGAGAAAATGTTGTATAGAATTTTTAAAAAATCCACTTGACGCCCATGGCATAATTTGTATGAATGGGGATCAGATCATTATAATTTATTTTTGTTCCCCCCTTCCTTTGAAATATTCTATACTCCTAGACGGATCGTAGAGATTTAGAATTTCTAAATTTTGTTTCAAGCTCTTCATATCGGGATATGTGCTAGAAATCCGTATTTTGTACAACGAAAACACATAAGAAACTCTGAACAATTTTTGAATGAGGACCAACTCTTAATACGGATTTAAATAAATTTTTAATATTTTAAAAATAATTCAATGCAAATTGTTTCTTTGGCCCAATTACCG
>PYDT01001648.1:0-2500 GCA_004837865.1 Musa balbisiana
ACAGTGTTCCAAGTTTCCAATTTTTTGGATAGAAGATAATAGTGTGTTTACTCTGTCACCTCTCAATTCAACGGATGAATCAATTACGCAAAATAGAAATGAAATCCGAGGACAAAGAAAAGATAAAAAATCATTCGATGCATTAGATTATGATTCATATCGTACTCAAATCAATAGCAGCAATGAACCTATACCCAGATTTTAATGAAAAAGGAATACTTCGAATAAATAGAATATGCTAAAATCCTATACATTTTTACCCCCCTATGACTCTTTGAAAAATTTCAGTTTTAAAAATGGAAATGAAATTATTATTATCTCATTATCTTGATTATATATAATCAACATAGTATTCTAATGATATAGTACTTCATAGTATTTAATTATAGGATATTTACTTTACTATATTATAGGTATTATGTTTATTAATTTATAGGCATGAATAGTGAAAGGGATAGGATATTTTAGTATTTTATTACCTTTTTCTAGAGGTAGAGACCCCAGACAGTGCGCGAGTTTGTTTGTGTAAGATCTCCTATGTCTACACCATATCTAAATAGAATCGAAATCAAAAATGTAAGTGGGATTCCATTGATGAATCTTTAAACAAAACATGCCCCACAGCAACAAACTCTAAACTATGCAGTTTGATTTGATCAAAATCATTCTTGTTTCGTCCGCCTACGATAAGAAGTTTGGGATGAATTGACAATTCCGATTCGAATCGAATAATTCAGCATATTCCACATTAATAGGAGTACATTATGTTTCTGCTTCACGAATATGATATTTTCTGGGCATTTCTAATAATATCAAGCGTTATTCCTATCTTGGCATTTGTAATTTCCGGAGTTTTAGCCCCGTTAGTGAAGGACCAGAGAAGCTCTCTAGTTATGAATCGGGTATAGAACCCATTGGGGATGCTTGGTACAATTTCGAATCCGCTATTACATGTTTGCTCTAGTTTTTGTTGTTTTTGATGTTGAAACTGTCTTTCCTTATCGCATGGGAATGAGTTTCGATGTATTGGGTGTATCTGTATTTATCGAAGCTTTAATTTTTGTGCTTATCCCAATTGTTGGTTCAGTTTATGCATGGCGAAAAGGAGCATTGGAATGGTCTTAACTGAATATTCAGACAATCAAAATAAAAATGAAGGAAAAGATTACATTGAGACAGTTATGAATTTGATTGAGTTTCCCTTAGTTGACAAAACAATTACCAATTCAGTTTATTTCAACTACATTGAATGATCTTTCGAATTGGTCAAGACTTTCCAGTTTATGGCCGCTTCTATACGGTACCAGTTTGTTTCATTGAATTTGCTTCATTAATAGGCTCGCGATTCGACTTTGATCGTTATGGATTGGTACCAAGATCGAGTCCTAGACAAGCAGACCTAATTTTAACAGCCGGCACAGTAACAATGAAAATGGCTCCTTCTTTAGTAAGATTATATGAGCAAATGCCTGAACCAAAATATGTCATTGCTATGGGAGCTTGTACTATTACAGGAGGGATGTTCAGTACTGATTCTTATAGTACTGTTCGTGGAGTCGATAAGCTAATTCCTGTCGATGTCTATTTGCCGGGCTGCCACCTAAACCAGAGGCGGTTATAGATGCTATAACGAAACTTCGTAAGAAAATATCTCGAGAAATCTTTGAAGATAGAACTGTGTCTCAACAGGAAATCGATGTTTTACTACCAATCACAAGTTTTGTGTTCGACGCAGTACTCATACTGGAAATTATGATCAAGAATTGCTCTATCATCACCATCTACTTCAGAGATACCTTCTGAAACATTTTTCAAATCCAAAGTTCAGTATCTCCCCATGAATTAGTGAATCAGACAAGGTAAGGTTCTTTTGTGCAGAATAAGAAAGAAAGGGTCAATCTTTAAAAATTTCATTGTAAATTGAAATACTCATACAAATACAAATGTGGGAGAGATCAAGAAGATGCAGCAGGATCGTTATCTGATTGGTTAGTCAACCATGATTTAGTTCATAGATCTTTGGGCTTTGATTGCCGAGGAATAGAAACTTTACAAATAAAAACCGAGGATTGGATTCCATTGCTGTCATTTCATATGTATATGGTTACAATTATTTACGCTCCCAGTGTGCCTATGATGTAGCACCAGGCGGATTTTTAGCCAGTGTGTATCATCTTACGAGAATACAGTATGGTATAGCTAAACCAGAAGAGGTATGCATAAAAGTATTTGCCCCAAGGAATAATCCTAGAATCCCGTCTGTTTTCTGGATTTGGAGAAGTGCTGATTTTCAAGAACGCGAATCTTATGATATGTTGGGAATCTCTTATGATAATCATCCACGCCTTAAACGTATTTTGATGCCGGAAAGTTGGATAGGTTGGCCCCTACGTAAGGACTATATTACCCCCAATTTCTATGAAATACAGATGCTCATTAAATGATAAGAAACTATGTTTACTTATACGACTATACACGATTCCAGATTTCTTTCAAGTGA
>PYDT01001648.1:5000-7500 GCA_004837865.1 Musa balbisiana
ATTAAATAAATTATAATATAAATTAAATAAATTATAATATAAATTAAATAAATTATAATATAAATTAAATAAATTATAATATAAATTAAATAAATTATAATATAAATTAAATAAATTATAATATAAATTAAATAAATTATAATATAAATTAAATAAATTATAATATAAATTAAATAAATTATAATATAAATTAAATAAATTATAATATAAATTAAATAAATTATAATATAAATTAAATAAATTATAATATAAATTAAATAAATTATAATATAAATTAAATAAATTATAATATAAATTAAATAAATTATAATATAAATTAAATAAATTATAATATAAATTAAATAAATTATAATATAAATTAAATAAATTATAATATAAATTAAATAAATTATAATATAAATTAAATAAATTATAATATAAATTAAATAAATTATAATATAAATTAAATAAATTATAATATAAATTAAATAAATTATAATATAAATTAAATAAATTATAATATAAATTAAATAAATTATAATATAAATTAAATAAATTATAATATAAATTAAATAAATTATAATATAAATTAAATAAATTATAATATAAATTAAATAAATTATAATATAAATTAAATAAATTATAATATAAATTAAATAAATTATAATATAAATTAAATAAATTATAATATAAATTAAATAAATTATAATATAAATTAAATAAATTATAATATAAATTAAATAAATTATAATATAAATTAAATAAATTATAATATAAATTAAATAAATTATAATATAAATTAAATAAATTATAATATAAATTAAATAAATTATAATATAAATTAAATAAATTATAATATAAATTAAATAAATTATAATATAAATTAAATAAATTATAATATAAATTAAATAAATTATAATATAAATTAAATAAATTATAATATAAATTAAATAAATTATAATATAAATTAAATAAATTATAATATAAATTAAATAAATTATAATATAAATTAAATAAATTATAATATAAATTAAATAAATTATAATATAAATTAAATAAATTATAATATAAATTAAATAAATTATAATATAAATTAAATAAATTATAATATAAATTAAATAAATTATAATATAAATTAAATAAATTATAATATAAATTAAATAAATTATAATATAAATTAAATAAATTATAATATAAATTAAATAAATTATAATATAAATTAAATAAATTATAATATAAATTAAATAAATTATAATAGCTAAAATCCGGTAGTTTCCTCAATTTCTATATACTATTTCTGTTGATTTTAGTTAGCCCGCTTAGCTCAGAGGTTAGAGCATCGCATTTGTAATGCGATGGTCATCGGTTCGACTCCGATAGCCGCTTTTTCTCTATCGATTTTTCCGTGATTGATAATCTCTCTCCTCCTTTTCCCATATGTTATGTCGTGGTAACTTGCAACCATGACCAAAAAATGTATTGGAACAATTAGATCTCTCTCTACCGAACAAATCATAAAACGGAGCTGCAACTACCCCTATATATACAAAAAATCCGGATATTGATACAATTTATTTTATTCTACTTTGTAGTATTTCGGTAAATTTAGCTTTTGCTTTGCTTTATCCCTTAGTTCAGTCTTAACTTTATAGTTCAGTTTTCATTTTTTTATTCTGAAAAAATGAAATTTCAATAAAATCAATAAAATAAAAAAGGAGTCTTTATGTCTCGTTACCGAGGACCTCGTTTCAAAAAATACGCCGTCTGGGGGCTTTACCAGGACTAACTAGTAAAAGACCTAGATCCGGAAGTGATCTTAAAAACCAATTGCGTTCTGGGAAAAGATCGCAGTATCGTATTCGTCTAGAAGAAAAACAGAAATTGCGTTTTCATTATGGTCTGACAGAGCGACAATTACTTAGATATGTGCATATCGCTGGAAAAGCCAAAGGGTCAACAGGTCAGGTTTTACTACAATTACTTGAGATGCGTTTGGATAACATCCTTTTCCGATTGGGTATGGCTTCGACCATTCCTGGAGCCAGGCAATTAGTTAACCATAGACATATTTTAGTTAATGGTCGTATAGTGGATATACCAAGTTATCGTTGTAAACCCAGAGATATTATTACTACGAAGGATAAACAAAGATCGAAAGCTCTGATTCAAAATTATATTGCTTTATCCCCCCCCGAGGAATTGCCAAAACATTTGACTTTTGACTCATTCCAATATAAAGGAGTAGTAAATCAAATAATAGATAGTAAATGGATCGATTTGAAAATAAATGAGTTGTTAGTCGTAGAATATTATTCCCGTCAGACTTGAACCTAACGAAAATAACAAAGAAAGTTTCAGAGAATTTTGTCTCTTTTCGCCGAAATAAAATAAATAGATCTAAGGGCCTTGATCCGCATTTTTCTCATTCACGTATCACAAATGGATCAGCAGTAAGATTTTTTTGCTCTTTCTTTTTCCGATATTTGTATTTTACGTACCACAGTAATGTAATTAGGAATAG